>PVKA01007912.1:0-75528 GCA_004027165.1 Ctenomys sociabilis
AAGCTGAGCTGTAAATGGATATGGTTGACAATTTCTTTGAATAACTCCCTATGGTTGCAGAATGCTGGACTGTGTTGGATTGTGGTGTCGAGTTCAAGAACCTAAGGTAGTTGAATGTCAATGGAGTGCCCACTTTTGACAGGTGTAGACAAAGGAAGGGTTGTAGAAAGAAAAAATCAGGATGTGTGTGTATAGACAGGACAGTTGGGTTAGATAACGCTGTGCTTCTACATAATTCTATGAGAATACTTCCTTTCTAATGGAATAAATAGTTCTCCTACTAAATGTTTTGTTTCTTACATACTGTGTTCAATTTGTCTCAGAGAGTTCACAAATTCCTTCTCATATTCTGTAGGTGTCTCTTCATGAAATTATTTGTTTACTCTTTCAGATTTTTTAATTTCATGGAGTTACATTTTTCTATTGTTGCTATGGCTTGTTGTGATTTGGGGGACAGACCTAAAAATTCACTGCAGGGCCAGCCAAATAACTCAGCAATTTACAGCTCCACAAGTAGGCACAGCAGACGGGGTTTGATCTCCAGGCCTGCTGTGCCAGCCCCCCCCCCCCCGGAGTGTGCTGAGATGGCAATTGAGATTGGGCATGGGGCTGCAGCCCTGTAATCCCAGCCCTTGGGAGGCAATAAGCCAGTGGATCACTGTGAGTCTGATGTAGTGAGACCATGAACCCCTTATAGATCCTTCCATAAAATAAAAATGAAAAGAAAAGAAGGAAAGAAAAAAAAAATCATTGCCTATGCCAATATTTGCAAAGGTTTCTGTTAGGTTTTTCTCTTTGAATTTTTATAACATCAGATTTGCATTTAGGTCTATAATCCTGAGATAAAACTTGTAGAACACAAAAGATAAACTCAAATTTCAATTTTGATTGGAAAGATGCCACTCTCATATCTCTAGTTTTTGGAGAGGTTTATCTTCCTTAGATGAGAAATGTTTGAAATAATATTCAAACATTTACTCACTACTTTGTATAATACTAAGTTTGTGTGATATATTCAACCCACCAAAAAATGTCTAGCTGGTCACTTTTCATGCTTAGTTTATATTCACTAAAGTTGAAATTTGGCAAATGTCATGGAGAGGTAGAACACTTCTCAGAAAAATACTGGGGAGATAGATAACAGCTTGAAATTGTTGGTGATGTTAACCATGATCATTTTCTTAAGGTGATAATCAGTGAGATTCCTCCAAAAGCTACTAGATTCACCTAACCATCCTTTAGTCTCTTTGCCTGTATATGCTCTGGTAAAAGTGATTTAACCTCTTCAGTGGAAGGAATCCCCTATTTAGGGATTGCACTATTTAGTATTCTTTCGTATCTAGCATGTCTTCTCCTGTATACATTTCATTTATTTATTCACTTAATTATCTCTTCATGTACTCATAGATACTTGTTTTTATGTTTTTAGTATACACAATATTATAATTATTAATTTATTACTGATTCACAAATAAAGATACCTACTTTGGCATTTCAGGTTGTAACGCAAATCTATGTTGGTTACTTTTCCTTTTAAAATTATTTTTCAGAGCAAATTTAAGTTAACAGAGTACTTGAGGAGAAAACACAGAGTCATGTGAATCTAACTAGCTCTGTAGAAGTGGAGCCCGTACATTCCACAGCCCAGGCCACATCCGGTACTGTGGTGGGACGCCAGTGTCCAACACTAGCACAAATATACCCCTATCACCCACGCTCTGTAGCTCACCTCGGAGAGAAGTTGGGTGTTGCACCTAATGTGAGTTCTGACAACCTCATGCTCTTATAACCACGCTGATGCTATTACAGGGGGGTTATATTCATGTATTATGTGAATACATGCACTCATGTAAATGGAAGCAGAGGTATTGTGGCATCCTTACAAAGTGACACAGTTAATACTTTACATGTGATGAATTGCATTCATTAAAAACATTGCAAATTTCATTTTAATGACTTCATATAGCATTGCCTTATAGGTATACAGTGTTAGATCTTATTTCTCAATTTTAGTTACCTTTTTAACTTTAGAAAACACAGAACTTACATTTAAATTATGTCTTACACTTTTCCAAATCCATGAAGTGTTTAAGGCAGAGAATTTCTGTTCACTTTCTTTCTTTTTCTTTTTTGTATTTTTAGTGAAGGGTCTACAGGGTCGCACTAGATAGATCGGACTTGTAGTGATGTGCCTGTGCTCAGCCTTCAGCTGCAATCACAGGTGCCACCGTGCCTAGTCTTAATTGCCATCTCAGCACACCTGGGGACAGGGTCAGCACACCAGGCCTGGGAACTTATGGCTGCTGCATCTGCCTAAGAAGGTGCTTTAATCCACTGAGCTATTCGGCCAGCCCTCTCTCTTCATTTTCGTTGTCCTGTCCTTGCTTGCTCACCTCTTCCACCAGTAGCATTTCCCACTGTACCTTTCTTTGCCAGCAGCAAGGACACATAATTGCTTCAGGAGTTCATGATCATGCAGAGTCACTCAGCTGAGTGCTTTGTCAGACCTCATAGGGGCTGATTTCAGAGTTTTATGGAAGACACTGTGCAAAAGCAGAGATGTCCACAGGAAGGAATATAGTTAGGTCTAATGCTGCCTTCATCATGTGGTTTGTTTTTTTTTTCAGAACCAGGGATTGAACTCAGGCCCTTGCACTTGCCAGGGAAGTGCTTATTCCTCTTGGCCAATTTCCTGGCACATTTTTAGTAATGGCCAAAAGCTGCAAAACCTAGAAACTAGTTTTGTGTATCCTTCAACATTTCAAAATACTTTGGTGTCATTGGTAGGTTTGTCCTATAAAACCTAACCTTTAACCACTGCCGTGAGAACATACCACTTCACAATATCTTTTGAAAAGAGCCTGCCATGTAGTTCAGCTGACTAAAATGCCTGCTTATGCAGGCACAGGAACTGTAGTTGGATTGCTGGCATGCCATGCCAGTTCTGCGCCTGCTGTGCACTGAGATTGCAAATGAGACTGGGTATGGTTCCAAGCTCCTGTAATCCAAGCACTTGGGAGGCTGAAAATAGGAACATCACTCCAAGTCCAATCTGTGTAGTGAGGCTCTGTAGATCCTGTACTAAATACATACATACATATATATATATATATATATATATATATCTTTTGAAGACCAGTTTGTGTTTGTCTAATATTAAAATGTATACAGTTAATCTAATCTGGGCACTGTGACACACCTGTAATCCCAGAACTCCAAAGGCTGAGGCAGGAGGATCATTGAAAGTTTGGGACCAGTCTAGGTTACAAAGTGAGCTCACAGCTGAACTGCACAATGAAACCCTGTGCCAAAAAGACAAAAATGACAACAACAACAAAATGACCATGGTTTACTATAGTAAGATAAATGTAAAAACACATACATGCAGTGATGAGTACCTTGCAAAAATTCCTCTGTCATTGTGTATTTTATTCCTTAATGCCACTGAAATAATTTCCTGAAACTTTGGAAATGTCTGGAAGATTAGCTTCGTGATTTACTAATAAAGTGTGGTGTCACCTTGCTGTGTCTATGGCAGCGTACTGTTCTTCAGAAAGGCCGGCTCCCCGCATCCCTGATTTGGGAGCTGCCGCTGGGTGCAGCTCAAATCCCCTTTGTTTGCACTCTCTTCTGCAGCAGTAACCTGCCTCTGTGTCTCCCTAGCCACAGCCTTCTCGTGATCATCCCTACAGTGAAGAGCAGGTTCTCATGTACATAACGTCAGTGGATTTTGTTTTTATTCTGCTCTTCAATCTATATTTAATCACCCAAAAGCACTGTTCATTTTGCCTTCTCATTTCTTGTGCAAACATTATCTCCTATGAATAATTTGCTTGGCTTTCCGTACATCTCTCTGATACGTAGTAATGCTATTCTTGCAGGCTGATAACTTTAAAAATTATTGTATTGACCGAGCTACAATGAATAGAATGCAAAAGCAAGTGTACAGTAATGCATAACTAATAGAATAATCTGCATATTTAAATGGGAAAGTTATTAAATGGGAACCACTGTGATTATTGTCTTGTGACTCTGAGGGTGCACAGCAATATCATAAGGACAAGAACAGGAGGCTCCCCATGTCCTGGTTATATAACTGAATTACAGTAGCCACCTCCTCTGCTTCTGTTGCATTTTGAAGTTTTCAGGGTGAAAGAGCAAATCTTTGGAGTTTACATTATTCTTATGAGGAGTTTATATAGCTGGCAAATAAAGTATAGCTAATATCAGGCACTTTAGTATTAAAGGGGAATATAGGTTAGAGCATTATTTAAAATTACAATAAAGCACAAGCTGTTCCCCTGCACATCTCCAGGCTGTGTACATAGACAGGATGCATCAGACATCAAACATAGTTCTGTGAAACAATTGCTGTGTCCTAAAGGTGTGCACTCATTTTCCTGTAGAATTCCCTAAAGAATATTCCATAAAGGCTTTATTCTGTAGCATTTGCTTTGCTATGTGATGCTATGTGGTATGGAAGTGACTGGAAGGTATGGGAGAAGTGAGCAGGCTCTATGTAAATTATGCCGGTTTTCATGAGGGCCTTGATTATCCATAGACTTTGGTACTAAGGAGGGCAGCAAGAGAAGAGATTCTCCGTACATGCTGAGGGACATCTGCGTTTCATTTTTGTAAATCTATGGAAACACAAAAGGTGGAGACGTTTGATTAGAGAGTTCCGTGAGCACCTGAGGCAGGCTCCTTCCTGAAGGAGATTTTTACATGTTGTTTTCCAGGCTGAAAAGGATAGAGCAGGAAATGAAAGTGGCGATCAGGAGAAAGTGCGATCAGGGACAGAAGAAGATGACAAACTCACGGGGGCAGGCTGCTTAGCACAGGATGGCAAGACACTGTGCTTGAGTGAATGTGTGGGAGTGGGAGTGAGGGAGAGGAGAGAGAGAGATCACCCGTGAGCATTTCAAGCGCACACGATTACCAGGGTTACATACTGCTCATGGCCAGAACGTCATTGCCGATGATGTTTTGAAGGAACTTCTTTCTGTCTATGACTCAGGGATTTTCAGGTAACCTTAACATAAAAGCATACAGATGAAGAGCAATGGGGTCAGTTGGATTTTATTTTTGATTTGTTGTTCTGTAGCTTGTGGAGGATGCACTGGTGAGTAACACAGAGTGTCTGTGAAGGACTCGGATGGAGAAAAATGGTGGACTAGGGGCATGGAGAGCAGATCTGAAGCTGATAGCTGCTCACTGAACTCTGGGGATAGAGCTAATTCGATGCAGAGAGAGTGTGCAAACAGCAGTGAGATAGAAATGCTCTCCTATGATGCGATTTCTTGCCATTCCTCATCTTTCTTGGGGTACTTCAAAATTCAAAAGGCCCCTTCATCTCTAGTGCAATGTCATTTGTGTTGCTTGGTCCTGGAAAGCTGTCCCTCTACTGGTTGCTTGTTGAAGCACTTTTCTCAGACCTAACTTCCAGGGCCACTTTCTTTCAAGTGAATCTTGCTGTCTGAATGGCTCAAGGAATAAACAAACAAGCAAGCAAGCAAGCAAGCAAGAAAACTTTGTGTGTGTTGTGTTCCCAAAGTAGCACAAAATTTTACAGATGGTATTTAACTAAAATGTTATGAAATCCCTTGTTTTACTAGACTGGATGGTCTGTGATTCATGTTATGCAATCTGACAAAGTCTGGTCACATCATTGTCACCAAGTTTTGTGCTATGGTTTAAATCTCAATGTCCCCCAAGGCCTTATGTGGTCAAAGGTGGGGATTTAGAGGTGACTGGATAGTGGGGCACAACAACTCACCAGTGGATTGGTTTAGTTATTAACCAGACATGATAGTGGGAGGTGAAATCTGGCCATAAGATATGGCCACTGCAGACCTAGCTCAGGAATGTTTCTTTCTCTGGCTCCTCCCTGGATTCTCTCCCTGCTTCCACACCAAGAGCAACTCTTCTCTCTCAGGTTCCTTTGCCATGTTGCCCTGTTTTGGAGATAGTTAACTATGTACTGAAACCTCTACAGACTGTGAGCTCAAATCAACCTATCCTCTTTCAAATGTTGGGTGTCAGATCTGCTGTCTCAGTGAAGAGGAGGGGTCTAAGATGCAGTGGTTTGTGAAACAAGGACCATGGACTTATTATTAGTCTAAAAGAATAGTGTGTGCTCAAAGGCATTATTAGGACTGGTGATTTAAATAGGGACTATTCTTTTCATCATGTAGAATTTTCAGAATTTAATAATTTGGTAAAAGCAATGATGATCTCTTTGAAGGAATTCGGATAATTTAATATCAGTAAACATCAGTTTAAGAAGTGCTATTTTAGGTTAATTATTGGATTGGAAATTTGAAAATTATGAGGCACTCTGTAGAAAATTACTAATGGCTAGAGATTTTAATTTCTCCCTATTTGTATAAAGTGAAATGTTTAAATATTTGACGTAAATGTTTCTGGGAAATAAAAGAATTTGTATTTATTGCCTTAAAATATAGATAGTTTTCATTATTAAATTTTTCAAGTGTCCAGGTTCAGCACTAATATTAATGAGTGTGTACTTTTCATCCAACATTTGTTGTTGGTTGATTTCCCTATGATAGTCAGGTACTTTTCATTGTTTTCTTATTTTGTTTTATTTTGCTTTGCATTTTGGTACTGGGGATTAAACTGAGGACCTTACTCTTGCCAGGCAGGTACTGTGCCACTGAGCTATCTCCCCCACACATGAATGTGGACTTGAGAGAGTAGTATCACTTGAGAGAGTAGTATCATTTACATGTCTTGTCATATTTGAGCTAATTTCTTAAACTCTGAATTGTAATTTCCTTGTATGATGATAAGTAAAAGTCTTTAACCTTACTTGAATTAAATTTTGGTTTGAATTTTAATCAAAAGGTCTCAATTTTCTTCCATTTAATTTATCTATTTATTTATTTTTTGATGGAACTGGGGATTGAACTCACTCAGGCCCTTGCACTTGCCAGGGAAGCACTTCTTCCACTGAGCCATCTCCCCAAACCCTCTTCCAATTAATTTAGACTTCTTTCTTCTTATACTTGTAAAATACTCAAAACAAAGTTCATAATGTCAAGCAAGTCTTGAAATTTTCTGTTGCTATATTTTCAGTAATCTAGTTTAATATAAGCAATATATTTTCTGATTGCTCCTGAACCATCACCAATAAGAGAAATAAATTAGTTCTAAATGAGTTTTTTTTATAAGAATGTGAATGTAATTTAAGCATGAATATAAGCATTTATTAATAATGAATTAGTTTAAAACTCAGTTAAATACAGCAATTTTCATCATTAAAATACTTCAAAAATACTTAAGTTGTATTTCATTAATTTAATTTTATGGCTAGGGATGTAGCTCAATATTAGATCAGTGACCTCACATGTGTGAAGCCCTGGACTCAATCCTCAGCACTAGTTGGGCGTGGTGGCGCATGCCTATAATCCCAGCACTCGGGAGGCTGATGCAGGAGGATTGCTGTGAGTTTGAGACCAGCCTGAGCTACAAAGTGAGCTTAAGGCCAGCCTGAACTGCATAGTGAGACTCTGTTTCAAAAAGACAAAAAAAACCCAATTTTCAGCACTACAAAATTCTTTATGAATTAATAATAATAATAGTGATATATTGTATTTAATAACATTTTACAATATATAATTTATAATAATTATGATAACAAAAATGTGTTATTATTTATATCATGTTTATTTTATCCTTCATTGTAAATATCATGATATTATACAAGAAGTTTAGAAATATGTATAAATCACTTTATTTAGTGTTCAGAGCTGTTATTTTTACTTATATGATATATTATTTTTTACATTTGGTATAATTTGTTGATCATTATCCAGTTCTCCCAAAAGGGTTTCTCTCCACTTTTCTAATTCCCCTCACTCAGTCAGTCCACGGCCAGTTGTATTCCAGCTACCATAATCCTCCCAAATCTTTTCTTTCAGTGATTTGTGTTTGAGTCCCATGTTGGCCTCGTTCTTTTTCATTTTCTGGATTGTTTTCTTTTCTATTCTTTTCTTGCTCAGCATCTGATGCTGGAGAATCAGATATATGTCTTCTCTTCTAGATTTTTTTCTTATGTCCTTTTAACTTTTCATAACTTCTCTCCCACTCAGCCCTAGAAAAATGTTCTGAGGTGGTGCAGAACTCTGATTGCTGTCTCTCTCTATAAGTGGTTGTGGCCTGCATCTGACTCTGAGCCTGCTCCAGAATGGGGACATTTCCTATGCAGTATCTTAGATTTCGTAGAATATTTCTTATTCTTTGAATGCTGAGGTGGAATGCATGCTGAAAGAAATGCATAACAGCTTTAAATATTCTTTTGCTTACAGGTTCTAGAGTTATATCCTCAAATGCTGGTTCTTGTATAAATCTTTCCTGGATATCTTTCCAGACAACATGCAACTCTATTGGAGGCTCAGCTTGTTAGAAAATCCCTTAAATGCAGACACTTTTCATTTTATTTTGCAAGCTTCCTCTTTCTCTCTTTCATGTTCATGGGCTTCTGCCTTTTTCAATAAACTATGGAAAGTCAACTTGATATTACCAGCATCTAAGGTAGTTGACCTTTCATTTGAGGTGATTATTGCCACAAAATCTTCAAATGTAGTGAGCTCTGCACTTCTCAGGCAAGGATTTATCCTATTGAGCTAACTCCCAGCCCCATCAAATGTAGTATTAATTTTAACTACAAAACCTTTATCTTTTAGAATTTCTTTTATTATCTTTTTTGTTGTGATAGTGTGTTTTAAGATCTTTAATACAGGACTTGAAAAGATCAAGTGTAGTTGATGTGGGGTGAACTAGCATGTTAGTAACTAATAATTGGTTAGAGAACTATCCGAGGTGACATAGAATATAGTTGTCATGTTCACGCAGTTTATCTAAAATTACCTGAAAAGATTCCCAATTTTTACACTGCCACCTCCTTTCTCTCAGCAAAATTTGTGGTTTTGCTTCTTCTGCTTTTCTAAAGCCCAACTGTTCTCTTTCATGAAAATTCATTCATCTTCTTTGTCCATGTTCTGTAAGTCCTTATCATCTGCAAAAGTGGGATTGTTCATTACATACCACTGGGCCTTTGACCAAGTAGTACAGTATGTTCCATTAGCTATATTACCAAGTCTGTTTTTAAGACTGTGCAATTTCTCTTTGGAACAGCTTTGTCTGTTCCTTTTCTATTTTTGATGAAATGAATAAAACTTCTTCATTTATTTCAGGATGATCATGTTTAGACATTGCATTTCAGACTTGCAATACTCCAAATAGTTGTAACATTTTCTCTGACTTTTTACATCTAGTTGTAGAAGTTGTTTTCTCATGACTTTCTAGAAAATGTTGAAAGTATCCTTAGGTTCTCCATATTTTGATGTTGCTTCTTCTTTTAACTATTTCTCTGTTTGGACTGCATGAAAGGCCTGCTGCTTCTCATTCAGCTTTGCTAAAGCACCATGTCATGTATCATTAATGGCATTTTCATAGCTTGCTCCCATGAGGCATTGGATGTACCCACCTTTCCTTTAATAATTCCTTGAATGCCTGCTTTCCCTCTTCCTTTGTATTGTGAGTATATGATTTGTTTTGCTTTGCATCTAATTGGCTCACTTCCTCTTCTTTTTTGGGAGTAAAATCCTCTGCAGCTTCCTGCTTAGATATTTCTTCTGCATTACTAGATACTTCAAAAATTAAATCTTGAATAGTAAAGATATTGGTTATTTTTTTTCAAATCAAATTAGTAGGACAGATTTAATAATTACTGCATTGCATATTGTTTTCTTAGTGGTTATTTGTTTTACAAGGTGCAGACATGAAATTCTATCTACAGACATTATTTGAGCTGATCCTTCTATAAATTGAATTAAGAGAATGTAGCTTTATACCTATCTTCTTTTTTAAAGCTGATTTATAGGACAGTTTTAATAATTAATACTTTTTCTTCCTAGTGGTTATCCATAGTACAAGAAGCAGACAGGATATCCTGTCCAAACACTATAGGTGCAAATCTTTCTTCTCATAGAATTACATGAAAGCAGCTGCATATCTATCCTAACTATTCTGTATATACAAATATAGAATGGTCCTTCCTTTGTATCCCCTTTATTGTTTAGTCCAGTCAGAGATGGTTATTCTATTGGCATCCAATTATTATAGGTGCTTGAATTCAGTAAAACAATCCAACACAGTCCAGCAGTCCACAATAGTAGTAGGTTATCCTCAGAAGTTGTTGACTAAAGCCTTTTACAGTTCAGCATATTAATATGGCTTTACTTTATATACCTCATTTTTATGCTTTTCTGCTGGATGGTTAAGACCAAGATAAAGCAGTACCCATATAACCAGAAATGTAACTTTTGTATCTGATAAGGTCAGTCAAGTCCCCTCAGCATTTGTCTTGCAACCCCGTACTGCACTTTGTAGATCCTTTGTCAGTGTCAGCCATTTGGATGAGTTACGGCCGTTGCTTGACAAATTTGCTCTCTTTGAAAGCTTTTTCTCTCCATGTGAAGAAAATTTTCTCTCCATGTGACTCTCCTTAGAAACACTATAAATCATCAGTCTCATTCCTCTGTGGCTCCATAATCTCTTTGATAAGAAAATTTGGGGCACAACTGAGTTACATGATGTTTCAGTACAGGTTCTTCTATGTCCTCAGTCTACACTGACATTGAAAGGCTAGGGCCAAAATATTGGCTGACCTTGAAGCCCTTCCATTTCTCCAGTTTTGGTCTGCAAATGTAGGTTGTTAATCATCCAGAAGAGAAGTTGATTATTACCCTGCAACATATGCAGTTCAGTTTACCCTAACTATATGTCTAAATATCAAATATCTTAGGTATAAAGTGGAACAGATATTTTCCATCAAGTATTGATGTACTGAACTTTGAGTCCTTACAGAATATGAGGAAATGAATTAAAAAAGAAATAGTAATATACCCATATTAGTACACAGAAATTTAGAAATCTAACCAAATACAGCCTTTTAGCAGAACAGTCCTGTGACTTTTTTTCTTGTGTGTGTGTGTGTGTGTGTGTGTGTGTGTTTCATTTATTATTCATCAAAAAAAGAAAGTTTTACTTCTGAGATACTATGGTAATAATTGTTATGTTAGGACACGAAGTATGTGTTTAGCATGCCAGAATGAAAAACATTCCAAGTGTGACCCTTCTATTACACAATGCTATCTTCCGTGCTGTAACTTGGTTCACAGGTATCAGTATATATAAATTGTCAGGTTGAGAATCCTACCAATTAACTGATACTTTCAAAAATCTACTGATACCATGAGGGTACCTGACTGACCTTATCTGATACAAAAGTTACATTTCTTGTTATATAGGTCTAGCTTTAGCTTGGTCTTATCCATCCAGCAGAAAAGTATAAAAAATGGATGACATAAAGTAAAGTCATATTAATATGTTGAGCTGTGAATGGCTCAAGAACTTCTGTGGATAACCCACTTCTATTGTGGACTGCTGATCTGTGTTGCATTGTTTTATTTAAAATATATATATATAATTAGCTACCCCTGTTTTGAAAATCTGTAACATATGTATTGTATGTTACCCTGTTTAAGACATTTTTTCTATTTGTTTTTGCTTCTATTTTTCACTATTTAAGTTAAAATACAAATAAATAAAATAAATAAATAAATAAATGACCTGCTGATGTTTCTCAGGATCATAGCATTGCCCATCTTGTATGTACAAATGTATGATTTTGTACCTGTCCTGTTTCCCAGCTTTTCTCCTTACCATCCTCTTGTTGTACAATCCTCAAGTTCTTGCTTTCCTTTTAGTTCCATTGTAACTTTTTATTTCTATTTCTTCTTTTGATTTCTTCTACTAGGAAGACTATATGATATTAGCACACATGGGTCTGGTTTATTTCACTTATGAGGATATCTTCGTGTGGTCTTCACTTAAGTATAAATGCTTTAAGCTTATCATTCTTTATAGCTGACTAACATTCCATTGTATAAAAATAGTACATATTTTCAATCATCATTCATGTGATGGACATCATGATTGTTTTCAAGATTTGGCTATCACAACTTGTGCTGCTATGAACATAGGTACACATATATCACTGTGATAAGATGCTTTCAGTTCCTCTGGGAAAATTTCCAGTAGGGGGATAGTTGGCTTGAATGGGATTTCCAATCCTAGTTTTTTAAGGAGGCTCAACCCTGATTTCGATAATGGTTGTACCCATCTACATTCCAACAAACCGTGGAGAAGGGTTCCCTTTGAATTTGCATTTCAAAGATGGCTAGTGATGGGGAGCATTTTTTCATGTATTTATTCACTTCTTTAATTTCATCCTCTGAGAATCGTGTACTCATTTCGAATGCCAATTTCTGGATTGGGTCTTTAAATTCGAGGGTCCTACTGTATTTTAGCTCTTTATAATGTCAAGAGAGCAGACCTTTGTCTGAGTGCTTATTACTTAAGAATATTTGAAATTTGTTGGTGGTCTTTTCACTTTGTTCATAGTGTCTTTTAACGTGCAAAAACTTTTTAATAAGCATTGGTCCCAGTTGTTAATTCTTTCAAGTGTTTCCCGTGTGAATATATGTTTGTTCATGAACTCTTTGCTTATCCCTATTTCTTCAAGAGTTCTTCATACTTTCTCTTCCAGGAGATTTAGTGTTTCTCTTTTAATGTTTCAATTTTTTAATCCATTTTGACATTAACTTAGTGCATGGTGATGGGCCAGGGTCAAGTTTTATTTTTCGGGATGTAGAAAGCCAGTTTTTCCAGCACCATTTGTTGAAGAGGCTATCTTTCTTCCAGTAAGCATGCATGGCCCCTTTGTGAAAGATCAGGTGGCTGAGTGTATTCAAAGAGGCCACTGCATTTTTAATGTATTGCATTGATCCTGAAACCTATTTCCTTACCAATACCATGTTGATTTTTATCACAGTATCTTTGTAGTATAATTTCGAGTCAGGAATTGTGATGCCTCCTGTATTGTCTTTGTTGACCAGCATTGCTTTTGCTATTCTAGGACCTTTCTAGTTTCAAATAAATTTTAGGAATAATTTATCTAGGTCTGTGAGGTATATTGGTGGCAGTTCGATAGGGATTGCGTTAAATCTGTACAACAATTTTGGGAGTATGGCCATCTTCACGATGTTAGTTCTTCCTACCCAGGAGCATGGAATATATTTCCATTTTCTGAAATCCTCTACGATCTCTTTTCTTAGGGTACTGTAATTTTCCATGAAAAGATCTTTGACTTCCTTAGTTAAGTGAACTCCAAGGTATTTCATTTTCCGCAGTGTTATTGTAAAGGTTTTGTTTCTATAATATTCCTCTCCATGTGTTTGTTACCTGTGTAGAGCAATGCTGTTGACTTTTGAGTATTGCCTTTGTATCCCACTATGCTTCTGAATTTGTGTATCAATTCTAGTAGCTTCCTGGTGGGGTTTTTTGGGTCTTCCAAGTAAAGTATCATGTCATCTGCAAATAATTATAATTTAACTTCTTCTTTACCTATTCTTATTCCTTTTATTTCTCCCTCCTTTTAATGGATGTTTCTAATGTTTCCAAAACTGTATTGAATAGGAGGGGTGATGGAGGACATCCGTGTCTTATACAAGATCTAAGAGTAAAAGATTTCAGTTTTCTGTTTAGAATTATCTTAGCCATTTGGTTTTCATAGATGGCTTTTGTCAAATTGAGTTAGAGGCCTTGCATTCCAATAATCTGTAGGGTTTTCAACACGAATGAGTGTTGGACTTTGTCTAAAACTTTCTTCTTCAATTGCGATGATCATTTGGTTTTTAGATTTCAGTCCATTAATATAGTGTACTACATTTATAGATTTTTGAATATTAAACCATCCTTGTATCCCTGGGATGAATCCTACCTGGTCATGGTGTATGATCTTCTTGATGATTTTTGTATTCTGTTTGCTAGGATTTTATTGAGGATTTTTTCATCTATGTTCATGAGGGAGATTGGCCTGTAGTTCTCCTTTTTAGTTGTGTCCTTCCCTGGTTTTGGAATCAGTATAATACTTGCCTCCAGAAATGATTTTGGGAGGACTGCTTCCTTTTCAATTTCATTGAAGAGTTTTGAGTGTAGGGATTATATTTTTTATAAATTTCTTGTAGAATTCAGCTTTGAATACATCAGGACCTGGACTTTCCTTTGTTGGCAGGCTTTTCTTACATTTCATATTTCCTTGGCTGTTATTGGGTTATTAAGAGTTGTGATATCTTCTTGAATCAGATTTGATAATTTGTACATTTCAAGGTGCTGCCCATTTCGTCTGTGTCTTTATTCTGTGGGTGTAAAGATTCTCAAAGTAGTTATTGATAATCTTCTAAATTTCCACTGGGTCTGTGGTGATTATACTCTTTTCATTCACTATAGCGTATAATTGATTTCCCCCCCCTTTTTTTTTTTTGATGAGTTTAGCTAGGAGCTATTGATTTTATTTAGTCTTTCAAAGAACCAGCTTTTTGATGTTTTGAACTCAGGATTCTTTGAACTGTTCTCTTCATTTCAATTGAATTATTTTCTGCTCAAATCCTTATGATTTCTTCCTGTCTTTTCTCTCTGGGTATTGTTTGCTCTTCCTTTTCTAATTTTCAGAGTTGCAACATTAGGTTGTTTATTTGTTCCCATTCTGCTTTCCTAATTTGTGAGTTCATAGCTATGCTTTTCCCTCTGAGAACTGCTTTCATTGCATCCCATGAATTCTGGTAAATTGTGGTTGAATTTTCATTGAATTGTAGATATTGTTGAATTTCTTGTTGAATTTCATCTGTGAACCATTGATTGTTGAGTAGTGTTTTGTTTAATATCCATGAATTTAGCAAGTTTTTTGGTTTCTTTTGTCATTTATTTCCAGTTTCATTGCACTGTGTTTGGATAATATACATAGGATAGCTTCTGTTTCTTGCTCAGTTAAGTATGACCTATGGACTAGTATTTGGTGTATTTTAGAAAATGACCCATGTGCAGCTGAAAAAAATGTGTATTGAACTGTGTTTGGGTGGTACACTCTGTGTATGTCCACCAAGTCTATTTGTTCCAAGCTCTGGTTCAGTTCTGTTACTTCTTTGCTATTTTTTGTCTGGTTGACCTATTTTTTTGAGATAAGGGGGTGTTAATGTCTCCTGTTAAGATTGTGGTCTTGGATATTATATTTTTCATGCCCATTAAGATTTGTCTTACATACTTGGTTGCTCCTCTGTTTGGTGCATAGATATTCACGAATGTTACCTCTTCCTGTTGAATTTTTCCCCTGACCATTCTATGATGGCCTTCTTTATTTAGTTTGATCATTCTTGGTTTGAAGTTGAGTCTGTCTGGGAACAGGATTGGTAACCCTGCTTTTTTCTGAGGTGCTGGGACATGCAGTATTGTTTTTCATCCTTTTAGTTTAAGTCTATGAGTGTCTTTTTTAGTTAAGTGTGTTTCTTGTATACAGCATATTGTTGGGTTTTGTTTCCTAATCTACTGTGCCAGTCTATTTCTCTTAATTGGTGAATTAAGTCCATTTACATTGATGCTTATAATTGAGATGTGTTGACTTATGATTGTCATGTTATTTACCTGCTGTTGTTTACTCCTTTTTCTCCTGTTTTCAATTGTTTACCCCATTTAGTGGGTTCCTTCTTTTCTCATTCGTGGAGTTCTGATCATTGTGGTCCCTCTCTAGAACATCTTTCATTAGGCTTTGTAGGGATAGCTTTGTCATCATGAAATTCTTTAGTTGTTCTTTGTCGTGGAAGTGTTTCACTTCTCCATGAAACTTGAAAGATAGTTTTGCATGGTATTGTAGTCCGGGCTGGATTTTGTTTTCATACAGGACTTGAAGTACTCTGCTCCATTTTCTCCTTGGATTCATGGTTTGTGAAGAGAAGTGAGCCATAATTCTGATGTATTTTCCTTTGGATGTGATCTGCTTCTTTTCTCTAGTTGCTTTCAGTACATTATTCTTTTGGTGGATTTCTGAGATCTTGACTATTATATGTCTCAGTGTGCTTTTAATTGGGTTGAAGTTATTTGGTGCTCTGTATGCTTCGGTTACCTGAATGTTAGATTGTTTCCTCATATTTGGGAAGTTTTATGCTATTACTTCTGCCCATCTTCTTTTTATGTCATTTGTATTTACTCCTCCTTTCTCATTGATGCCTATTAGTCTCACATTGTTCATCCCAGTATCATCTTGCTGGTGGCGGATTGTTTTTTCCTCCATCCTAGTTGTTTTTAAGAGATCCTTTTTCACCTTTTCACTAGCTGTACCAACATCTCCAAGATCTGAAACTCTGCCTTTGCTTTCACTCAAACGGTTTTGTAGACTTGTGATTGAGATTTTAAGTTCCTCTCTCTCTTACACTCTGCTTCATGTGATCTATTTCTTTCTTGTATTGCTCATTCAAGGAATCTACCATATTTCTAATCTCTACATTTTTCTCAATATCTTCTTCACAGGTAGCAATTAATTCTTTTACTGCAGGGTTTTTTTTTGAAATTGGGTTTCCTTCATATATGTTTGTATTTGATTCTTTACTTCAAATGCTATGATTTCAGAGGATTTTTTTTTTATTTCAGACATTATTTCTGCTCTGAGTTCCACTCTACCTTTCTGCTGTTGTTTCTTTTGTTGTGATGCTGTTAATTCATACATTTCAGCTGAACTAGTGTTCTCTGCACTTGTTCTGGGCGTGCATTGGTTTTCCCCCATATGTTTCTGCATTAGAGTCTTTACTTTAGATGCTATGTATTCACAAATTTCTTTTATTTCAGGAGTTAATTCTGGTCTGAGTTTCTCTATACCTTTCTGCTGTTGTTTCTTTGTTTCTCATGCTGTTAATTCATTCATTTCAGCTGAGCTAGTGTCCTCTGCACTTGTCATGGGTGGGCTCTAGGCCTGAGATTGTATTTTACTCCTTGTCTTGGTCATTTTGCATAGCACTGACCTCTGACCTTTGGTGTAGAGCTTTGGTCCATTTATAACCTTAGCATATAATGAGATTTGGGTGTTGATCTATTAAGTTTGACTTTATCCAGTTGTGCCTGGCCTGGATCTAGCATTTGTGTTGAGCTTCTTTTTGCTGCACTCCTTGGCAGTGAACCTGTTATCCTCCTCTGGTACAACAGTGAGCCTGTGATGTCCCTCTGCTGTGCCCCGGCTCAGCAAGCACTGGGGAGGGCAGAAGTTCTGCCACACACTCTCTAGCTGGCTGGGCTGGATCAGGTATCCCCAGAGGGTCTCAGAATTTCTCATTCTATCGGTGGGCTTGGGACCGTGGGCTACGGATGGTTGCAGGGGTCCCGGGGGCGGAGAAGAGAGTCTTACTTGCTCGGGTGCCGGAGTTTTGCTCGGGACGTGTTTCACTGGTGGTGCAGGGAAGCCAGAAGCTCTCCCCTACACTCACTGCACCAGGCTGGGCTGGATCAGGAGAAAGAGAGTCACAAAAATTATCACTTTCTTGGCGGGCTTGAAGGTGAGGGCTCTGGAGGGTTGCAGGGGTTCCAGAGTCACAGTAGAGAGTCTCACTCATGCAGGTGCCTGAATTTTCCTCTGGGGGGGTCTCGCCGGCAGAGCAGGGAAACTGGAAGCTCTAGTATAAGCTGTGCTTCTTCTTAGTTGAGATTGTTACTGCCTTTTCATTATCTACAATGCTGGCAACAATGGAAGGAACTTCAGGCCCAGGAATAACTGGAACAGTTCAGATGCTGTTAGTAGTAGAAGTAGAAGCAATAGCATTGGCTGCTACTACAGCCATGGTGGTCATAGTAGTAGGAATTCCTGTTGTAGGAACAGGGGCTGTTGATGTGCTGCATTCTTCTTGTTTGGGGCTTTCTTCAACTTCAATCAGAGCATGCCAGTTAGATTTAGTAATAAGACCTTCAGCAACAGTGCTATTCTGGTATCCTTCAAGTTCCTCAAGTCCTTTAGGTTTAGTCCAGTGCAATTCTTTTGATTGAGGATTTTGATGGTGAGGCTTTCCAAAATCAGACTTCTGTTTCTTCCAGTGGCATTTCCCTGCAGGTGTTTCTCCCATGTGGGCAGTTTCTGTTTTAGTGTTGTAGCAGTAAGTCTCTTCATCAAGTGAACTGTGTTCAGTGCACAGTGATTTTACATCAGAAGCTTCACCAGCTGCCACATCTATACCCTTTACTCTTGGCAGTAAGGTAGGTTGCAGGGAAGCCTGTGATACATGGGACATCATCATTCCAGGCACTTGTCTTTACGTGGCCTTCCCAGAGGAGGCTTCACTTACGGCATCATTCCATGAGGTGCAGGAGACACAGTTACTCTGGGACCTATATGGTGCATCCCTATTGGTCCATAATGAGAGCCAAGATGCCCACACATGAGGTTTCCGGCCTCAGCTCCCACCCCAGACACATCATCAGTCTCAGAACCTTATATGATATTTGAACTAAGCTGATGTTCAGTGACTAACATGGGCGTTCCTGCAGCTGTTGACAGACTGAATGGACACAATCTTCATTTCCACCTTGGAGGTCAAGAATATGAGATGCTTGGTAAGTAATTCCCTGACTGTGATGTCATTCTTCTCAGTTCTACCAAATGATGTTATTCTTTCTCTGCACTTCATATCATCTGAAGCCAGAATCTCTTCACTAGGTCCTCTTCCTGTCATTTCAAATTCTGCTGCCTCCTTTCAGATTGTGATGAAGTCTACTTCTTAGCCACTGTTACTCTACCACTGAGCTTATTCTTCTTTTGACTACTCTTAATCTGATGCTTCCTTGTCATGTGCTTATCAGCGTGCTTAGTTTAGACAAAATAATCTATGTTATTCATTTCTGAAATCAGCAACACGTTTTATAAGAACAAATTTGGCAGTCTCCTGAATTTGGAAAAAATGCTTTACATTATTTCTGTTGAAAAGTTTGGTTCATATATTTGCAAACACTTTCACAGGACATCTTGGTAGTGTGTGCTCTGTCTCATAAACCATTTTATTGTTAGTGAAGTACGAGCAAGTTCCATGTCAACAGATACATTTTGTAAACTGCTAAGATATTTATTGTTTTTAATGTAAGTTGTGAAAGTGATGATAAAACCTCAAATCTCAGGTCCCCAAACCAACACAAAACACCATTCATTGGAGCCAGGAATTGTAGTGGTGTACAATTGCAATCTCCTGGAGACTAACTCAGAAGGGCGACAAGTTCATGCCTTTAGCACACTAGAGCCACTCTCTCTAAAGTTAAATTTGTATATTTGAAGAACAAGAGCTGGTAGCTTACTGTGAAGGTCCTGAGCTCCAGCCCAAAAACCACACACACACACACACACACACACACACACACACACACACACACACTATTATTACCCACTTTCACTAATACTGAACCATGATTTTGTGATAAATTTTTGCATACAATTTTCAACTCTTCTGACATAAATGTGTGCCTTTTTCCTATACAACTTTGTCATTTAAAATGGAGAGGATTTTGATTTATTTGATTTGTTTTTTACTTTTCTATCTTTTGGAACTGTTTTTCATCAGATACTTTTCTCTAGCATATCCACGTTTCTGTTCTTTCTAGGAGGCCCATATTTGTTTTTGTTTTATTTTTATTTATTTATTTATTTATTTAATTTTATTTTTGGCAGAACCAGGGATTGAACTCAGGCCCTTGCACTTGCCAGGCAAGTGCTTATTCAAGTGAGCCTTCTCCTCAGCCCCCATATTTGTTATTAATAGTTGTAGCCTACTTAATTCTTATTACCAAACTGAAGAATTAGGTCACACTTGAATTCATCTATCCGTTCTTCTATTGATGCACAGCAAGACTCCAGCTTTTTTTTTTAAATGATCCTCACATTGCATTGGAAAGAAAATATGTTCCATACCTCAGCAGTTCAACAACATACAATCATCCTACAGGAGGTAATGTCAGAGTATTTCTATAAGAAAGGCCACATTCCTACCAGCCTCCAACAGACTGCTTCTTTTTTGTCTTTTACAAAAATAAGCATTTTGAATATATTCAAAATGCCCTGCCCCCAGGGCACACTGAGACAGAAATTGAGACTGGGCATGATGGCACACGCCTGCTGTCCCAGCTCTTGGGAGACAGAAATAGGCAGTTCACTACAAGTCCAATCTAGTAGCGAGAACTTGAACTCCCTGTAGAACCATCCCTAAAATACAAAAAAATTAAAAGAATATTATTCTATCAACACTGAAGTGTACTATTCTGTATTATTCCAAACACTTAGAACCATTAGGTGTTCATAGTTTAAATTTTATCAATCTAATAAAAAATGGCAACTTGTCTTAAACGATCCTTACATAAATATTGAAGTGTAAACCTATCTTTATTTTAGAATCATTTTTGAATTTAAGATAAGGCTCTGTCTTGCCTTTCCTTATTTAAAAATCATCATTTACTTATTGATTTGTTGGGACCATTCATATATTTGTGTACAGTCCTTTGATCTGAAAACACCTACACATAGTCATGCATTTTTCCCACATGTATTTTTCCCATCAATGTCTTTTAATAAAAATCTTGCCCATGTTTTTTTCCATAACATTGCAAATTTATATATTTGTAGAAATTCCAGTTTTTTATTTGGCTTCATATGCATATTCACCTTTAATTCTCTGTAGTATTAATGATCTGTCTTTTTCATCCATTTCTGAAGTTCTGGGAGTGGACACAAGTCCCATCTTAAGCAGTCTACCAGTGAACTATATCATTGGAACTTAGCTTTTTAAATTATGCCTAAATAAATTTATACCAATGTTTTTTGTTCTGAAGAGTTTATGTGTATCTATCAATATTTTTTAAAATGTATTCATAGTACAAGTTTCAATACTTTTAATATTCTAACTTTGTTTTCTGGTTCTATACATTTTCTCCCCTCTTTCTTAACATTATTTTTATTCTTTATTCTGAATTTTATTATTTTTATTTTATTTTGGTACCAGCAGTTGAACTCAAGACCTTGTGTGTGCCAAGTAGGCACTGTGCTCCTGAGCTATATCACCAGCCCTCTTATTTTTCTTCTTTATTTGGATTATTACCCCAGAATTTTAAGTTAATTGACCTGTTTTTGTTTTTAGTGTATTTTAATCTTATGCACTTTCCTGAAAATTGTTGTTTCATCTATATTCTCATCATTTAGAATACAATAGTGTTTTCAGAAATCCTGGCTGGGAGACATCTCAGCTGTCTAAGCACCTGCCTGGCAAGTGTAACGACCCAGACTCGATTCCTAGTACCACATGCCAAACCCACCCTAGATGCACCATCCAGGCATGGAAACCCAGTGTAGTGTTGCACGCTTATTTTTTTTTTTTTTTTTTTTTTTTGCCTTTTTGAGACAGGGTCTCACTATGCAGCTCAAGCTGGCCTTAAGCTCACTTTGTCGCTCAGACTGGTCTCGAACTCACAACAATCCTCCTGCCTCAGCCTCCCAAGTGCTGGGATTACAGGCCTGCGCCACCACGCCCGGCTTGTTGCACGCTTATAATCCCAGTGCTGGAGAGGCTGAGACAGGAGGATCACTACAAGTTTGAGCTGTGTAGAGAGACCCTGTGTCAAAGAAAGAAAGAAAGAGAGAGAGAGAGAGAGAGAGAGAGAGAGAGAGAGGAAAGGAAAGGAAAGGAAAGGAAAGGAAAGGAAAGGAAAGGAAAGGAAAGGAAAGGAAAGGAAAGGAAAGGAAAAAGAAAGAATAAAAACATTTTTAAAGTTTTAAAAATCTGTTACAATTTCTTCTTGGATGTATATATCCTTTCTGAATGTAGTATCAGAGTTAAAATATATATGGATTTTGTTAGGAATCATGAAAAATGAATTAAGAGTGTCAGTGAACTAGCTAAATTATTAGAACGATCCTAGATTTTCTTGCTGAGCTAAGCGTAATGACAAGGGACCTCACAAGTGGTCGGGGGTCAGCGAAAGCTGGCACCATGCAGAGTGCAGTCTGTATGCCTGAAAATGAAGGGAGAGAGCACATACACAAAGGCAGTGCACTGGCTCCTAAGGCTGAGAAAGGACCGACAGTGTGTCCCGCCCTCCTGTCTCCAGAAAGCAATATGCTATGCATGCTCTAAATTCAGCCTCCTGAAACTCATGGGGAACATTTGACCTGGAGAAATTCTAAGACAATGAACACATATAACTCATTAAATGTGCTATAACTTGTTACACTAACAGCATAAAATGAATAAAAATGAAATATTTACTGAGCTATGTCCATTTAAAAAATAGGGACTGGAGCCGATGAGATAGGTCAGTAGCCTAAAGTGCCTGCTTAGGCAGTGCAGGGGACCTTGACACATTTCTGCACCGCATGCTGTGCCAGCCCCACCCTCAGGCCAGACTGAGGTGCCCCCCACAAAAGAAACATAGGAACTGTATGCCACACTTTCATCATTGCGTTTTAGCATCCTGTGTGTGAAAATATACATGTTTTACTCTCATATCATTCTCCTAGTCTTTTCACCCCAGCTACAGCACACTGAGAAAACAATTTAAATGAAGGTAGATTTTCCCTGTGCTGACTCCATAGTCTGGGCCAATGGCGAGTTAATACACCTTGGTGGAATCCTGTGATCAGCCAGAGCTGCTCAACTGGCAACAGCCAAGAAGGAGAGAAAGAGAGAGAGGGAGAAAGAGAAAGTAACAGCTGAAGAGCCCTGCAGGGGCAAGCTAGAGTCCCCAGGTCACACCTCCATCACTCAGATGCTTGGAGAGGCCTACCACCTCCCAGTAATGCAATAATGTGTCATCCTTGAATGGATTAATGCACTGAGGACCTATGAGCCTACGGACTCAGTCATCTTACAAAATATCATCAGTTGGAAAATGGTCCTTCCTTTGTATCCCCCTTTTTTTTTTTTGCTTAGTCCTGTCAGAGATGAGTATTCTATTGGCATTCACTTATTATAGGTTCTTGAATTCAGCAAAACATTCCAACACTGACCAGCAGTCCATGATAGTAGTGGATTATCCACAGAAGTTGTTGACTTGAGCATTGCACAGCTCAGCATATTAATATGGCTTTACTTTATATACCTCATTTTTATACTTTTCTGCTGGATGGTTATGATCAAGATAAAGCAAGACCTATACAGCAAGAAATGTAACTTTTGTATCTGATAAGGTCTGTCAAGTCCTCTCAGGATTTATTCTGTAACCCTGTACTGCACTTTGTAGATCCTTTGTCAGAGTCATGGCCATTGCTTAACCAATTTGCTCTCTGTGGAAGCCTGAGAGAAAGTTTTCTCTCCAGGTGGACCATTTTTTTTTTTGTATACACAGAATAGTTAGGATAGATATGCAGCTACTTTCACTTAATTGAATGAGAAGAAAGATTTATACTAATACTGTTTGGACAGGAGACCCTGTCTGCTTCTTGTACCATGAGTAACCACTAGGAAGAAAACAATGCAAAAAATATTGATTTTTGAAATTGTCCTATTAATAAGCTTTGACACAGTCTCCTTGATATTTGTCTCTCAATAAAATAAAATAAAATTTTAAAAATATCATCATTTGGAAAACAAGCCCTTGGCAGTTAACACTGGATGGCATTTTAGATGCCAGCTGCCACAGAGTCCTCTTATAAAAATCTCATTCAACATTTCTGAGCCCTTTACCTTCCCTGCATTAAAATCACAGATACCCTTCTCCATGCAGAAGGGTCTGCAGCAGGCCTTCATGAAAGGAGACTGATTGCAGCCTTGTAGGGTGTGTGAGACTCCCGGTGACAGTCACAGAAGGAAGCAACTTGAGAGAGAAGGAGCAAGTTCAACACAAGCAAAAAGATTTTGTAGGACTTGTCTCTCTATGACTTCCCAAAGTCTGTTATGAGGAGCTCATATAAATGCATCAGTTTTTTTTAATAATTGGCACAGTGCTTAATCACACACTTCTCCTAATTTCTGATTATGTTAGACCTAAGGGATATTTGAATGAAAGTCAAGATTTGATTTTGTTAATAAGCGGGGCAGGTTTCAGCATCCAGGGAATGGTTTCTTGGTTCTTATTTAGAAATGGTATTATTACTCAGAATCCCCCAAGATTTGATTTTTCCTGTTAGTCCTCATATGATTTTGGCAAAACCATATGAAGCTGTAGGGAAGGAAACGGAATAACAGGAACCTCTGATTAATTTGATAGAATCATTGAGGCGCTACCCTAAGGCAGGGAAGGGTAGTGAGCAGCAAGGAGAAATACACTGTCTTGCTCTTCCTCCACGAGGTAGCCAAGGATGTGGCAACCCAGGGGCATGAGTCTTTTGCTCAAGTCTTGAAAAGGAAATTAGTAGAGTATGGAACAAAGAAGCATCAGGGCACCAATCCAGCTCTGAAAATGGTGCTTTAGCTAAATATTATACTCATTTCCCTGACCTGATGAGGGGCAAGTAGAACAAAGAGAAGTGCTGTGCTCTCATTTTTGTTTCCTTTTAATTTTGTAAGCTCCCTAAATTGTTCTTCTTGAAAGTAACACCTGTGTGTTTATCTGCCTGTCAGTATGTGTCTCCTGTCTCTGTCTGCTTCTGTCCTTCACTGTCTGTCTGTCTGTCTGTCTGTCTGTCTGTCTGTCTGTCTGTCTTTCTCCTCTTGTGAACTGCTGGTCATGAAGGAACCTTCTGCCTCAGCCTCCCTGGTCACTGGGAGGACAGGCCTTTGCCTGCTGCGCTCCACCCTGCAGCACTGCTGTCCGTATCAGTGCCAGCGCTACCTTTGGCCATGCTCCGTGTGTCCTGGAAGATGGCTCCTTCTGGTTTGCTTTCTCAAGATAGTATTTGGCCATAAGTGAAGCCTTGGTGCAATGCAAATATAAAATGCATCTGAGCAAACAGAACTTGGCAATGGATTCTGCAGAGGCTCCCCCTCCTTTTTCTTTTCTTGTCCTTATCTTCTTCTTATTTCTATTGCCTTTCCTTTCATTATTATTTGCATTTTTTCTCCCCTCACTTTCCTGTCACATTTATTTATTCATTTATTTTCATTCATGCAGAGTACAGATAAATAAATCCTCAAGGAAAATAATTTCATAATCTGAGTTTGAAAGTAAAGTTTCTGATAAGGGGAGATTATTCATGTCAACCTTTCTCTCACATATCTGGAATTGAGAAATAAAAAATCTGGTAGAACTGCATTTTCTTTTGAGTCTTCAGTGATAAATCTATCCCATGCCACTTTCAACTTCTCTTCGAGTTCTGGACCTGTGGCTGCATTATTCCACTACTTCTGTCTTCACATTGATTCTATCTTTGTCTCTGTCTCTCCCCCATGTCTCTCTCTATCTGTCTCTGTCTCTCTCTCTATCCATCTGTCCATCTATCTCTGTCTGTCTGTCTCTCTCTCTCATTCTCTCTCTTTCTCTCTCTACCTCCCTTCAATTCACAGTACAAGGACATCCATGACTCCCTTTATGGCCCAAGGGAACAATGCAAAACACTGTGAAATTATTAGTATTCCAAAAAACTCAAACAGTGAAGCTCTAAATGTCAATTGGAATAGTTTTGGAGATAAGACTGGTATGGAAATAATTAAGGTTAGATGTTAAGGCCACAGGGGTTGGCCATGGACTGAAAGAATTGTTTTTATGAGAAGAAAAACCAGAAAGCTTCTTTTCTCTGCAGTGAAGTTACAGCACTCAGTGGCCCTCTGTAAGATAGCAAGAAGGGTCGGTGAGACAGCTCCAAACTAAGTGCCTGCTTAGGGAAGGACAGGGGCCAGAGTTCGCTCTTCAGCACCACATGCCACACTGATCCCACCCTCAGGGCATACTGAGCCTGCCACTGAGTCCAGAAGACGTGGTACATGCCTGTAACCCCTGCACCGGCGAGCCTGTAAGCAGTAGGATCACTATGAGTCTAAGATTTATAGTGAGATTCTGTACCAAATATAAATACTGAATAAATAAAAAAAAATAAATAGACATAAGATAGCAAGAAAGTCCTCACTGGAAAAAGATCCTGCTGGTCTTTGATCTGGGATTTTTCAGCCTCCAGGACTAGGAGAAAATAGGTTGCTCAAGCTGTAAGTTGGCCTCTCCAGAGAGTATTTGATTTCACAACCCATAATGAATAATGCATAGTCTGGGTTCCTCTTCTCAAGATCCTAAACATCATCACACCTGCTCCCATAAGAGATACTGACAGGCCCCCTTTGGGGACACTGACACCCCCATAGAGCCTTCTGCAGCAGCCACTCTCTTTTTGGTCCTCTTTTTGTCTTGAGTAAGAAAGAGTTCCCTATGAGTTCAAGGGAACAGTAAATCTTCAAGCCACAGCTGCCAACCAATAGTGACTACCACTCTGTATTTACTTTTTCAGTCACAAAAAAATGACACAATAAGAAAAACACAGTGCAGTATAAGTGGCTTTTACCTTATTGGAAAGAGGAGCAGGAGGCAAAGATTCTGCAGTGACACATAGATTGCCTGACACTCTCTTTTGTTTAAGTACATATTCTAGATTGGAATCCATGTTTCTTTGTCTCCAAAATATATTATCTTCTCTGAGAGTCAGTTCTCATCCTGGGGTTTATTAAACAGATCATATAAAGTTTGTTTTTTTCACTTTTTAAAAAGAGCCATTCCACTGACAAAAACCACCTGCACAAAATATTACATTCATGGGATTAAAAGGAATCATTTCTCTTTAATTAAATGATTTTCTTTTTGATGTCTTACTTTGCTCTCATTGTTTAAAAAAAAAGTAATTAATGTGTGGTGTTCTTTTAATCCTGAAACAAAATGGAGTTGATTTTAACATATACAATATAGAAGGTAGAAATCCAGGCATCTATGTAATTTAATAGATGGGTATAGGCACAGGTTTTAGAGAATTTATGGAGGAAGAGAAGCATATAGTCATTCTTTCCATCTTTTTTATCTGAATTTAATAGGGGAGGAAGTTCCTTTTCTCTTTCATCAAAATAGCTAAGGCCCACAGGACAGACACACAGGCAGACAGACTGACAGATGGACAAATAGACACATAAAAAACATATAATGGACACATAACAAATAATATATATACATATTAATTATATTTAATTAAATATTCAAGTGTGTCAATCTGATATTGTTATATTTTTAGAAATATATCAGACATCTTGAAGTACAGCTGTTCTCAAAGTATGTTAGCTCTGTGAGAATTATTTCCTCCTGGTCTCCTGGTAACCAGTAGGTCAGGACATAGGTGGCACTATCAGTTGCTGCTTAGTGGTTTGGCCACTTGCATTACCCAGACCTCTCTTGCTGCAAACAGCAAACAGTGGTAAATGAAAGAGATTTGTTGGTAGGACAGCAGGAGCTCACAGTGTGAAGGCACTGACAGATGAATCAAGCCCAAATAGACAGATACAAAGTTGGTCCCAAAGATCAGCAGCATAAACCACGAAGAAAAATGTGTTTGTGCCTTCCAACACCCGGTAGACAGTAAGATATTCACACATGTTCATCTGGTTTATTTTACCTGTGAGTTTACCTTCAAGTTACATCCTTTTATCTATGAAGGCTTTAAGTTTATTTTTTGTACAAGATAAGGTAGATATAAGGCTAATTTCTCTTAGTTCATTGAGAACAAAGGTTTGTACTAATTTTGTTAAGACAAGATATCATATCTGCATCTTGTCCTCTGAAAAGCTAACATGATGACAACAATATGCAATGTGTTAATTATTGTGACTGTCCTACTAACTTTTGAAACTGTCTCATTGCTATTTTATCTTTTTTTCTCATTACAATGAATATAAAAAATGTGTCTGTGAACAGCTGAGACAAGGAATCTAGCCATGGTGAAACATGTGCTACTGTAGTCTTCTGAATCGTCACAATTAAACTTCAAGGACACAGCTACTAATTTTGTGTGCCTATCTTGAAGAGAACAGGAGACTTGATACACCGGACACTACTTGCCAGATCCCAAGCCACGATGAAAAGGCAGTGCTCCTAGAGACATCAGCAACTACCCAGAGAACAGAAGGAAACAGCAGTATTTCCTGAAGAGAGAGTGGAAACTCTTTAGGGTCAAGAGCTGAGCTTTTCAGACTTTGGCCACAGTTCCAAATACAGTTTTGTTTTATTTTTTTGTACTTTAGGGTAGGGTCTATAGGGTGTTCAGGAGCTCACTACTAGATCAGATTCATAGTGATCCACCTGTTTATAGCCTCCAAAGAGCTGCGATTACAGGCACGCACTGCCATGCCCAGTCTCAATTGCTTTCTCAGCTTGCCCCAGGTGTGGGGCTAGCACAGCAGGCCCCGAGGATTGAACTCCCAGGCCTGGGCCTACCTGCAGGCACTTTAATCCACTGAGCTATTTGGCTAGCCCTCAAACAGTTCTTATAGAATTATGCACAGTTAGATTTATTGACTCATACTGCTGGAAACAGAAATTTTCAACCTTGAAGAGCCCTTTCCTTTGATCTAGTAATGACACTTATGGCTCATCATTTTTTCTTAATAAATAAAAGGAAAGGTTGAAGGAAAACTACATTCTGACACAGTGTATACCTTCACGGCAGAGTGGTTGAATCAGAACTTATGGCTTCCTGTTAGGAGCTCCTGACGTGTTAGGTGGGTTAAACGTTGGAAGCAATGAGGAAGAGGATGTGATGGTCTTGGTACCAAGGAGTTGATGCTCATTATGATAATTTATTTCCATACAGCCTAAAATGAGAGATTGCCAAAGAACTTCAGCCATATGTGTGTTTTGCTAAATCTATTCTGAGTTTTTGTACTTGTAAATTTTAGACACAAAACATGTAGGTCATGGCAGCATTTTGTTGTAGATTGCTAAATATGTAAGAAATATGTCTTGGGTACTGTAATTGTGGCAATATACAATATCCATGCAGAAAATCAGTAAGACAGAGAAACATCATTGAGAAATGATAATAGTTATTCAAAGTATTTATGTTTTCTATTTCCTTAATGCTGCTGCTAAAATAAATGTACAGGGCAATGCTGGTGCTTATTCGCCTATCTGATTATTTAACAGAAACAAATGCCCTAAAATGATTCCTTTCCTATTAGTGTGATTTGAAATAGTTTTCTTGTTTTTTCTTTTTCCTTTTTTTTCTTTTTTATTTATTTTTTTTCCATTTATTTTTATTTTATTGAAATACAAATGTCAATCAGGCAGTTTCAAAACACCATAACCATACAGAGTCGATGAAATAATACATTGCAAACTGTTTTCATAACGTTTTGGTATTGTACAAGGTGCATACATGATATTATATTTACAGGTTTTTATATAGCTGAATTATCTTGTTTTTGCAGTCTTAGGTCTTGCTAAGACTGCCAGTTAGTACTTGTGTTTACTTTCTTTCCTCTATTCCTTATAACCTGTTTCCTCGAAGCATCTGTTAAGTTGAATGTTGTGGGAAAACAGGTTGTAGGCATTCAGCAGGTTTTAGCTGGAATGAATAGCTCCTTGACTCTTGTTAACAGCAATTTTCTTTCTTTTACTGCTCTGCAATAGAACCTCTTCATTTCAGGCTCAAGAGATTCAAGCTCACTGTTGACAATAGAGTTGCTCTCTCCACTCTCAGCATGTTTCTTTAGGCTTCCCTAGGTCTGGACAGTTCCTCAAATGCCTGCAGTTCTAACTTTAAAGGCTTTGGATGTATAATCAGTGTCCAGTCTCTTAAATCATCCGTGCCATCACCACTCACTTGGTCACTTTGATTGCTCTTTATTCCTCTTATCGCCCTAATTTCTGTACCCCTTTTTTCTGCACACTGCTGCTGCGTCATGCTACGAGACCCTGGCAGTGCCCAATGTGCACTGAAGCCCTCACACAGGAACCTGTTTGGGCTAATAAAGCAGTACACAGTTTTGAAAGCTCAGGTTTGTACCTCTGTACATTGTACATTTTTCCTCATTGTACTCTTATCCTGTAACTATGTGCTAACAACTGACCTTCCTTTATGTGTCTCCTTCATTCATTTCTTTCACCTAGCTTCTCCTCATTCTTACCTGAACCATTCCAAGGAAAATGTTTGAAGATACCTTCCTGCCATTCCTTTTCTTATTATACTAAAAAGAATTATCTTCATCTTTTCAAAGGATATAAGAATAAGCTCTTCTTCGCCTTTGTGTGGTGTGCTTTTAAGTGATTTGAGTAATAGATTAATCAAGCTCTAAGAGAACTAAACCAGTACCTGTCTGCTTTTTGTCACCACAAAAGGCATCTCACACAGAGCAGATTTGTTCATTGGTTTAATTTAATGCTTGCTCCAAGGCTTATGCAGAGTTAATATTAAATACCAAGAAAATTGGGTCAATTTGGTGTAGGAAGTAGAATCATTCAAAACCTTGAGCAACTTTGATTCCTTTGACTGCACTGTCTTTGTGTGTCTTTCTTTCTGTTTCATTTTAGTACCGTGACTACATTTTTCAACAGGGTCTCACAATGTAGATCAGACACAGTGATCCAGCTGTGTTCAGCCTCTCAAAAGCTGGGATTACAGGCATGCCCTAGCATGCCCAGTCTTGACTTTGTCTTTCTTTTGGGGTTCCTTGTGGTTAGAAATTCTATCTCTTTTCTACCTGGCACACACTGTGGTCCAAGTCCAAACTCTAAAAGGAGAACTCACTGAATTTACTTTGTGTCTATCAGAAGTGCTCTCAGTATTGATAAGTACAGTACCAAATGTCAATCAGTCCTGCCCAAGCAACCCATGCATTTGAACGGAGAATATGACCTCCACTCAGTGCCATGGGCATGAAATTGTGGTACAGTGTCTTTCTCCTGTGAGAATCAGGGAACTTTTCAGTTTAAATAAAGTGTTCTTAAAGGTCTCGATTCAAGGATAACATTTAAGAGTCCCAGATATAAAGCAAAGCTTGTCAGTTAAACAGTAGGATGAAAATAACCCTCTATGAATCAGAGGAAATGATAAATATAATTTTGTTTAAGATAGTGAGGCATATGATTATTTTTCAGATATCCTAGATATTTATATTTAAAGGTAAAGGACTGTAGCGCTAACTTTGAGGGGCCAGAATCCTCAAAATAAAATCCTACAATTTGAAAGGTAGCTGTTTCCAGGGGGACAGCAGTCCCATTGGATATGCCAAGGCAAACTTAAGTAGAAATTGTTTTATTTAATTTCAAAGTTAACAATTTAAAGTCATAAATGATAGGACTCCAACATATGCATTTTTTAGTTTTACTTCTTTTTAAAGAAAGAGAATAAAAAATAAAATAAAAAACACATTAGAAACAATACAGAATTTCACTAAGCAAGATGATAGGAATTCACCGATGTTTGTTATATTGCATATGGTTGTCATCAAAGGAATTTTTCAGAATATCAAAGGTAAGCATGCAAAATTGGTCAAAAAGTTAAAAGGAATAAAATAAAGCATTTCTTGTTCCTGTCAATGCACCAGTAGGTATCAACAGTACAACTAGCCATCATACATATATATATATATATATATATATATATATATATATATATATATATATATATATGTGATGAAATATATATACATATTTCTCCTTTCCTTTCTTTCTTTCCTCTCTGGTTCTCTGGCATAAGAACCTGAAAGAATACATAAAATCTGAAAGGTACAATAGATAGAAGGAAAAGGAAAAAAAAATTGCTCAAAGGGAAGAAACCACGGGGATGTGGGAAGGGAGCAAATCTTTATTTTGTTTTCTCTGAAAATAAGGCTTCCACTATATCATGTGTTACTGTAACCATATCTTGAGTGATCTTTCTCTCTCTTTCTTTGCTCCTCAAGCCTCAGCAAGTTGCTTCGGGAAACAAGGAGAGTTCTCGAGTTGAGTCAGTAACAGAAGAAAATCCGAGGACTCCTGCATGTGCTTCTCAAGATGTAAGACTAACACAAAGTGCTTTGAACATGAGGATGTAAGGGTTATAACACCTCCAGCTCATGCCACCATGAATGCTCTACATGTATGTGATTATACATCAGGAATTGAGCTCAGCACCTTGCACTTGCCGAGATGGCATTGCACTGCTGAGCTACGTCCCTACACGCCATTATGCTACATTTTTAAAGGTGGTAACTTCCACGTGAAGTTTATGAAGGTTGTGACAACCCATATGGTATGAATAACTGAAGTACAGTGACCCTCTCTTCATATAGATATGTTCAATTTATTGTTGAGTAACATAATATGCACGTATGCACTGGTATGACTGTATGAGATATAGGATATGTAAGTATATGCATATAATTAAGCTCATATAGGGCTGTGATATTGCTAAAGAAGCTTTTTTTATTTTATTCATTGTTAAATTTTCTAGATAAAGTTAGTAAACTATGATACTTCAAACTACATGGCACCAGGCCAGGGAGATAGCTCAGCAGCATAAACTTCTGCTTCGCAAGTACAAGGTCCTGAGTTTGAACCCTGGTTTGGACCCTAGAGCTCCTTCCCACTACCCCTGAGGGATAAGTGGATCCTTCAACTGAATTCATTAACTTACAGGAAGCAAGAAGGATTTCTGTATCTAAAGGAGTTATTGTTTCTGGATTTGTCCAGCTGTAGGTCAAAAATTATGACTGACTTAACTAGTTAATTTTAATACTTTTAATATGCTTGCATATTGATCTAAATTTCAATTTCAATTTGATTTATTTTATTGAATGCCTAAACTGACTGAGAAAACCACATAATTTCTATGTAAAGAACACAGATTGCTCTCAATATGTGTATTCTACACATTTTGTATATTCCTCTGATTTATAGGAATATATGTTTGTGACTTACCTTTAAGTGGAAATGAAATCAAAGCTAATGAAAGACGAGCTCAGGGGTATAAGCTCCCACCTGATGAGGGCAAGGTCTCAAGTCGCGTTTGATCTACCATTGGGGAAAAAAAAAAAAGAAAGTTTTATATAATGAAACACAAGACACCATGAAATGACTAAATAGTCCTGATTGCTTAGTGTTCTAGGAAGCAGCTGCTGCGTTTTAGGACAGAGCACGAAGAAGCTGATGAAAATAGGTAAAATAGAAAAAGATGATAAAAATAGGTAAAAAATTATATTTCAGGCAAATATAAAAATGCATTTTATAAGAGTATTTGAAATAGAATAAGCTATTGAAGAAAGTAGTATGTGTTCCATTAAGGAAAAACAGCTCTTCATGAAAATGTCAGAAAATAAAGCCCTTCAGTCATCTTAGCTTTCAGGGTGAAAAATGAACTTTCTAAAAGTTGAAATGAACAAACGTAGTGTCTCAGGAAATACATAGCAAGTGTTACGCATTTTGATTCTTATTGGTCACACCTGAGGCTGAGCAGCACAATAAAGCGCCAAAGTTACATCAAACCTAGATTTGATTGCCTATTTTGCTGTTTTGAAACACTGCCACTCTGGCAAGTGCACCAGTCAGTCATATTTATTACGAGTACGGTGGGTCAGCGCTTTTCTGACTTTGTTCACATTAGGCACCCCCAGGGAGCCAGTCCAGCCGCTTCTGCAGCTCTGCTCGCCATAGTACTCGAAGCCCCACAATATTCTGTGGCCAAACCCCCAAAACTGGGCTGAGACCGAGCGCATCCTGGGTGTGAAATCTTCCACGCAGCCCGGCGAGCGCGCTGATCCACAGCCTGCTTCTCACTGCACCGAGAAGACTTGTAGTGGTCCTGGAAAGGCTTAACCTCATATTGAGTTATTAAATGGGGGAGCATTCAAATTGTTGCTGAAGCAGCTTTAGTTACAGGATATCAGATCACACGGAGAAAGCAAACCAACTCGGTTCTGCCTTGCTACAGCTTGCAAAGGTACCTCATTGTTCAACAGCATATTGAGAATCAAAGTCTTTGAACATTTTATTTTAATTCTCACTTAGATACTTAAGAGTAAGGCTCCAGGCAAGTATGTTTTGTACTGTTTTTGACTCCTGTAAGTAGCGAACATTTAATATTTCTCAATGTGCTGAGCAAACCAAAAGCAGCCATAGCTCATGCGCTGCATTGGGAGCAGTTTCTCGGGTTCCCATGCTTTTCCCTTCTCGTCAGCTCCTGAGCCACGGACGTCTTACACAGAGACGTACTGGGTAGGAAACCAGAAGGAGCAAATGCGCAGAACATGAATCTCAAGGCTGCAGGCTGAAAATCGCGCCAGTTCTCCCATCGTGGTTTGCTGTTTGGTGCAGCACTCACAGTGCGACCTGCGGTAACCAGAGTGCATGCCCTGCTGTACTGTGCGCACGCGGGGCCATCTGAGCAGCTCGCTTCACCCAAGAATTCTTTACTGTGCGGCCGCATAAGCATCCAAGGAGTAGTTCTTGCCCCGGATGTCGAAAGCACGGCAGACGCTTTCCAAGTCTTCTATTTGTTTCAGAAAAATTCTGTCTCCCCTATTAAATATAAATCTGTCTTTATTTTCTTGAAACACCCTAACCATGCCAAATTATGATGTTAACTGCAATTTCTTATAAAAAAATATGTGGTTAGTCTCTTTCTTAGCTTAGTAGATGAAAAGCTAATCAGTACATAGGTATATATTTTGAAGATACAGTCCTAACAAGAAGATCCGAAGACAGCACTTAATCTGATATATAATGTTTTCTCCTCTACTATCTCTTTAAAAAACAGAGAATGACATTTTTCTGGATTCCCTACGGTGTTTGGTTTAAACATGTACTATTTTGATCTTTATTAAAATCCAATATGCATTTTCATTTTTTATAAGAAGTTCCCATTTTGAAGTAGATGATAAGCAATTTGAGGACAGATGATTAATAACCTTTGTGTCATTCGCAAAAGGACTATGGTTTGCTGATGGATCCCTAAACAAATCAGGGACCATAGGTGTGGGAGCCTGCTTCTCTCCCATCTCTGTATCCTTCTCAGAATTGCCACTTTTATTCAGCAGGTGATTTTCTACCTTCCAACAACCTGTTTTCTCAATATATTGTTCTTTAATACATATGAAATGTATTTGCACATGAAGATTGAATTACTGAAGCATTTAGCCACAAGGATGCAAGTGACTTGGTACTTAATTCCATTTTTTCCTTTTAGCATTGTAAACATACTTGCTGTTAGCTGGTGGTTTCTCTCATCTAGTGAATGTCAGAGGGCGACAGATGTTTGTATCAGTCATAGACGTTTTCTTGGCATATTTGTAGATCACCCAATTATGCATTTCTACTAGTTTTTTCTCAGTTAGTTTAACATTATGCATAAAGTCCACCTGAGAAAAAACAAAGTGTTCTTATAAAATAGAAACAAGGACTTAAAATTAATAACAAATATATATCAACTGGCAATGTCAGAGACAGACTAAACTACAGGAGATTTTGCATTGATGCATAGAGATTTATGCTCTATTTCTGAGAGCAGAAATAGAGTGTAGGTAAATGTAAGAAAAAGCAAAGAGTGCATTTTCTTTTGGTTGGCATTTCACTGAGCATTAATCAAGCATTGTGACCGTTCAAAAAGGTCATTCTAAACATGCAAATTTATTTTCATAAATAATTTCCAAAGGAAATATTTGCACTGACATTAAAATTGTGCATGCTTTATAGCAAAATGATACAATCCTCCAAAGTTTAGGTACTTGTGATGCATTCATGATTGGTTAATGTGACTTTTAATAACATTGTAATTATCATCAGACTGGCAGCACTGAGGCAGTGAACTCTTCTTCATCACTGAGACACAGCACCCAAGATGCGTGACTGAAGGGAGAGGAAATTTAGTGGTTTCAAGGCTTTGGTCCATGACCTGTTGATGCCAAGGCAGAGACCATGCAGAAGAGTGTGGAAGAGCAGAGTCTTAGGTCAGGGCAGAGAGGAAGCAAAGGGTAGGGATGTCAGGGCGAATGGGTGAGGGGAGGTCCAGCACCCATGGCTCACCCAGACAGAGCTGGACACGTACTCCTCCAATCTCAGGGGAAGACTGCAAGTAAAGCTGAACACTGACCTGACCACTGGAAGAACAGAATGAGAATGAATGAAAGAGCTGAAAGAAGGAAGAAGAGGAGGAAAGACTAAGAAAGAAAGGACAAGAGAGAGAAAAAATGAAAAAAGAAAAAGATGGAAAGAGAGGAGAGAGACAGACAGAGACAGAGACAGAGACAGAGAGAATGGAAAAAGAAAGAAAAATGAGAGAGAGAATAGAAAAAGAGGAGAGAGGGGAGACATCAGAAACAGGAAAAGCATTATAAATTCTTTGCCAGTATTGGAGCTGAATCAATATCTTGACATAAAAAAATTAAATTGAAGTGCCAGAATATTAATAGTCTTATTCTCTTAAGACACAAACATTAGCAACTTAAGGAAATTTTAATTGAAGTAAGAGAGAGCTAAAGAAAGGGAAGAAAAAATAAAAACCTAAACAATATGTACAAGATACTTCATTAGTAATTCTTACATTTCTTTTTGAACATAATTCTTTGAACAACCTTTGAAGTTGCATATTGTTGTATTTGTCTTTTGGATACAGAATGAAAGCCTAGGTAACTTGAAATGAGTTCATACAGCTAATAGGAGTAAAACATTTTTCTTAGTCTGTTTATGTTGCTATAAAAATACTGTAGAATGAATGATATATACAAAGCACACTTATTTTTATTTCTCAATAAGTTATAGGGGAGCTGAAAAGTCCTCCATCCAGTCTTGGCATATTCAATGACTTCCTTTTAGACAGCTCTTTTCACTAGGATGGAAGTTAGAGCACACCTATCTAGACCTCTGCCATTAGAAAGCAAACCATCTCCTAGACTGTGTAGCTCTTATAGCTGAATTGCTTTCTAAGGTTTCTACTTCCTGATTCTGTCACTTCAAAGGGATTAAAACTTGATTGCATAAAGTTGGAAGGGAAGGTGCAACAAATATTCAAATCAGTACTGAGCATGGTGGCACATGCCTGTAATCCCAATGCATGGAAGGCCTACAGAGAGTTTGAGGCCAGTTTAACCTATGTAGTGAGTTCAAAACCAGTATGTACTACACAGTGAGATTTTCTTCCAGAAAAATTCAAATTATTGCAAAACTATCCTGCCATTAGCTGCTTCTTTGTTCTTTCTAGTTTTCTGTGTTACCCGTATATCATCTCATTTGCCTAAGATTTCAACATGTACATGTTGAAAACAAACATATTGAAAATAAACCCTCATTTTTTTGAATAGGAAATAGGGAGATTAAATTGGTATTTCTCCATCAATATTCTACATGCAAATGCTGCCTTATAACATTTTTAATGCTACAGAAATGTAAACAAATTAAAATGAAATAAGTAGCCATCTAAATAAATTTTCTTTTCTTTTCTTTTTTTTTTTTTTTTTTTTTTTTTTTTTTTTTTTTTTTTGTCTTTTTCTATTTTTTTGGTGCAGGATCTCACTAGGCATGCAGCCCACATTCATAGTGATCTTCCTGCTTTTGCCTCCCATGTGCTGGGATTACAGGCGCGCGCCACCGCGCCCGGATTGCATCGCCGGCTCAGCGCACCCGAAGGTGGGGCCGGCGCGGCTGGGGGAACCAAGGCTCGAACACTGGTCCCTGCGCTTACCTAAGCAAGCGCTTAGTCCGCTGAGCTATAACGCCGGCCCTTAAATAAATTTTCAACTGAGTGAAAATTAATGTTTCCCAATCGTGTTTTAATTCAAATTATTTTTTCTGAAATATTTTAAACATATTGTGCTCTTGTAACATGCTCATTTATTTTTCTAATGTCAAAATATGAATCTGACAATCCCAAAATTTGTTATTTGTGTTTGTAATAAATAGCTTTATGGTCACATATACACAATACCCTATTTTTATTTATACAAGTGCAGCTTGAATGATGAGAAGTTTAACTTGGCTCATGTTTTGGAGGATCTCAGTCTGTGACCAACTGGTTTCAAGACAGAAACATTGTAGTGAAGTTGCATAGAAAAGTAAATATGTGTTTTGGGGAGCTAGCTCGGTGGCATAAGCTCCAGCCTGGCAACCACAAGGTCCCAAGTTTGATCCTCAGTACCACATACCTTGCTGGCGCTGGAGCCCTGGGCACACCACGCCTGCCTGAAAAAGAGTGTGGTGGTGCATGTCTGCAATCCCAGCACTGTGGAGGCTCAGACAGGAGGATCACTTCAAACCTGAACTGTGTAGCAAGACCCTGTATTAAATAAAGAGTGAAGATGTGCAGTTCATGTGTTCACAGTTCATTACTTTGGTTTATCCCTCATGATCACCCAGATTCACCAAGGAGAATGCTTTACTAATCTGGTAGGCATTACTTAGTCCAAAGAACTTGACAAGTATTGATCAGTGATCACTGTTCAATTTTATTCTGCTATGAAATAACAACACCCAGAATCCTCAGTCTTTTTTAGATTACCTGCATTATTACACATAGGAGGAGATGGAAAGCTAATTTGTGCATGAATTCAAAGCCTGTTCAGACACTATAATAGTACTCCTGGTGGTAACTAATGATATCCTAGTATCAGGGTCTTCCCCACACAAATATTGTAATATGTCTGTTCTCCGTGCACATAAGTAGTTTTAAGAATTTGTGTCCACAACATGGCTTATTATTAGCTTGATTAATTTGGAGATTATAATATTTTATTAGGTTCATGGCCTAATCTCAGGAGCAAGCTTGATCTATGAGGGTGAATATGTGTGTGTGTGTGTGTGTGTGTGTGTGTGTGTGTGTGTGTGCTATTGGTGAAGATATATAGATAGTTTTTAATCACTCTAATAAAATATATTCATTGCTCATCCCATTCCGTTACCCCTAGGCCTAGCTGGCCCCACCCTGAGATGCCTGTGTAATCAATGGCCTAGCTGACTATTAAAGCAGCTGAATGTGCTCTGCTTTGTGATCAATCTTCATATTTTATAATCTGAATTTCTAGACTTTGGCACTTTAGTAGTCAAGTTGAATAGTGCTTACTTGAAATGAAGAAAGTGTTTAGAAGACCAGTGCTAGAATTTGCACTGCTTTATGCAATTCCTTACACTCTTATTTAAAATTATTTGTTTCAAGACAGAAAATAATTACATTATATAATTAACCAATAACTCACTATGCCCTGTTAAATCACTGTTCTTCCCCAAGTAAAACCATATTATTTAATTATGCATACATGAGGGGAAATAATATCTGAACTTTATCCTCTAATAAGTAAAAGCACTTGAGGTTAAAACTTATAATGAAGGAAGAGCTTAAGTTTCTAGGCATTATTCCAAATTACACATTATCTTTTTTAATTTATAGGTGTTTTGGCCTATTGGACAAAGCACGCAGATGAATAATACCTATAGGATACTAACTAAATAGAGTACGTAGATATTGATATATCAACCTGAAAGTAATATATCAGCTGTATTCTTAATCAAAGGAAACAGAGGGAAAAGAAAGGGAACCAGAGATGCAGGAAGAGGGGGAAGAGGGAGATGGAAAAATAGAGGGACAGAAGAAGTGACAGAGAGAAATAGAAGGACTTAGGGAGAAAGAGAGAGAGAGAGACAGAGACAGAAAGACAGATACACTCAAAGAGAGCCACAGACAGACAGACAGACAGACAGATACACTCAAGAGAGAGAGATGGAGGAGAGAAAGGAGTGGGAGAAACATAAAGAAAATAGCAGTTAATCTGCAAAATTTTCACTTTGACTAACTGTATGCTGATATCTGCAATCTAAACAACTACATCAAGGATAGCAATGTATAAAACAAAGCCCATACTGTCATCTTGGTGTTCTAAATGTGTACTATTTCTAATGTCACATTAGTTACTACTATGCTCTCTTTAAAACAAACATTGCTCTCTTTCGAATAAAAATTTGAGGTTTCTTGAAAACAAATGGTAATGTCCAACCATATGTCTAGTCTTATATAACTATATTTGTTAATCTGAGCAACAGATTTGATGATAAAATAGATAATATATCAACCATTGTAAATCAACTATTCTTGGTTTGAAAATCTGTGCTCTACGTATTGATGTATGTTTCCCTGCTTCTTTCTTTGTTTTCTGATTTTTGTTCTTGCTTTGCTTTTACTTTCCAAAATTAAATTTAAAAAAACTATCATTCCTCCCCCAAAAAAGAGAGAGAGAGAGAAACAAAGCAGTAGGAAAGAGAGAATGTGGTGGAGGAAGAATGTCACAAAGATTTAGCTAAAAAGAAAAATAGTAACATGTATGGCCAGATAGGCTGGTAGATAGAAAATATATAGTTTATTTCTATGATTAACCAAAAATATCACCATTTTAATAATCATTTATAATTGTTTTGGATCAACACATCGTATGTTCCTGTTCAGTGCAGTGAACATGGCATTGCTTTAATATAAGTGCATGTGAAAAGTTAATAGATACGTTTCCAATCTGTGGACCATACAAATCACTATATAACCAACAACCATTTCTAATTCTTGTTAGATACATAACAGTGATGGCCATAGTAATGAATATTCTTTGTTTTCTTTTAATCTTTGCCAACATTTTATGATTGTTCTTTTTTTTCATATTAAATCTATGAAAAGTACAATGCATGGGCCCCTAGGAAGTGAGCTACACTCACAGTTTAACAATAACTAAGTGAAGAAGTGAAACTGATATTTAGTGTTCTGGTTATAAAACATGCACATTTACTCTCTGGGAGCTTCATGCACATCACTTCAGCACATTATCAATTAGCATGGACAGCCAGAATGACGATAACCTCAAATTAAGGAAGGGCAGAGACTTGGCTTGACTCACGGCTTCAGGAGGTTCATCCCTTGGTGATGTCATGGGGTCAGGGCCTGGCTAGGAGGATCCTCTTGTGAGAGGATGATGGGGTGCTGGGCGCAGGAAGAAGAGCTGGGACAGGAGCTTTGCTACCCACTGTGCACCCCAGGACAAGGCTCCCCAAAGGTCCCACCCTAGCTGATACCTTTCACCATGAATGGGTCACAGGTGCAATCCTCTGATGGGCAGAATGTCTACGAGAGCAGTCACCTATCCACAGCCCTTCCTCTGAATAAGTGAGATGCCAAGAGGCACACTAGATCTAAACTTGTGTACAACCACTTTATATATTTTATAAATTAAGGATATCTAGTCTGTCTCCCTGTTTGTGAGGGATGTTTTATTCCTACCAAAATCTACATTTTCAATCCACATACTCAGTGCTGTTTCTCACTTTACTGGTCTTGATTTTCTTGAGGAAAAAGGAACATATTATATATTTATTTCCTCAAAATACTTAAATTAGTTTAATTATTAAATTATCATGAATATTATAAACCTGATAGATTTGTGTTGGCCTTTAAATGGGTAAAATATAATTATATGGATTCTATTTTATGATTGTTAAATTCAGATTTTATCATGAGGAATTTTAATATATTTTCTACACTTGGATGTCAATGTGGACTTTCTTTAGATTAAGAAAGAGCATGAAGGTTTCCTCAGTGATTAAAAAGTGAAATAATTCTGCCTCCACCTTATTGGAAAATAAAGATTTACCATCAAAGCTAGGAATATAAATTTGACAGTTGAAACTTGGTAAATAAATATTCGGACCTATTCTAGTCCATAACATTTTATGGACTCTGTTAGGGCTCTGGGTGATGAGGGAATCCACATATTTCCTACAAGTTGACTAAGGAGAATTTGCCATATTTGCATATTATCAACATTCTCCTTTGGAGCTGCCCTACTTCAGACAGATGTTCTGGGATCATTTCCAATGTCCATAGTCTAATGTCTCTCTCCTTTTAAGGCTGTCCTTTAGAAAACAGTCTTTGTGAAATCCTTCTTCTGTGGGGATAATCCTTTAGATATTTGATAATAGCTCCTTTCATGGGTCAGGATCTTGTTACACGGTCCAGGTTGGCTTCCAACTAGTAATTCTTCCATCTCAGCCTCTTGCATGCTGGGAATACAGGCTTGCAGTGCCATGCACATAACGTGACTAGAGCCCTTCAGATATATTCTAGCCATGTTTATGGGCTCCATTAGGGGCCTGGGTGCTGACTGAATTTGCAACAAGTCCTACTTGTTGACTAAGGAAATTTTTCCACTTTTACATATTTGCCATTTCTCCATCAGCTTTGATATATTTAATTTGATGGATTTGTTTTTGGTTGCCCATAAAATAGCATATAATTTCTAGATTTTGGCATTCTTTCTGTTAGCATTTAATATCAAAAACATAACCACCTAGTCAGGCTATCCTCCAAACCAGTATTTTATTTCACAAGAGGCATGGTTAAGAAGAGAAATGTCCCAAGTCTCTAACCAAACATCATTCAATCATGACTTAAGTCTTAAATGTGTAATAGAAAAGTACGTGTGACTTGAAGGAGCCAGAATGTTTTGTAATGATCATTGATTTTGGCCATGGATTACATCTGCACCACACTATTCATAGAAGTATGACATTCATCTCTGTTAAAGACTGAGGGACTCTGGTTACCACCAGCTGCCACAGGCTCTGTTGGTCATATTCACCTTAGTGTTCATCATTTTCATTACAATTGCAGCATACAGCACACTCAAGCCTATGTGCGCAGGAAGACACTGATGTGCGTGTTTTAAATAATTATATTACTCAACAATGACAAAAAATTATCAAATAAAATAGTCTCTCATTTTTTTTTCTAAAACTGAGATTGAGAAAAATTAATTATATTATCCGGAGCACATAACTAGTCACATTAAATTTAAAAGGTGGTCATTGGTTAATCACAGATGTCTTATCCCAAGGATTTAAACATCATCTTAATGTACTCAAGTCAGAAAATCTCTTATAAGAAGAAGCAGTTTTTTTGTCTCTGTCTAAGACATGTAATTACAATCGCAATTGTACCAAAAGAATTAATGGTAATTAAACGTCAAGATACACCTCGAGTAATAGTGAGGAATGTATCCATGTGACAAGAGCTCGCTCTAAGTGTGTATGTGGGGGATGTAAGTTCCATAATATAATGATTTATTATTTTAATTTCCATTCAGTTTTCATGTGAGCTTTTACAGTGGTTCATCAAGGTAATCACATGTCACTTATTTGACAAGAAAGGCTTTCAGTTCTTCATTCATTTGATCCCCTGAACAAGGAAAATAAGGAAGGCTCTTATTTTTCCATTCTTCCATATAAATTTTCCTTCAAATAACTTCTGCTCAGGACGCCACGGGTACTGTTTCATTCTTCTGAGGACCTTCTTTCTCCTCTTCCAGCTGACAACGCACCATTTTTCATCTTAATTGTACCAAGAGGATGACTTGAGGAAGACACAAATTTTTTTGTTTAGCTTCACAGTGTGCAGCAACGTTTTCTTTGCAAATACATCAGAGGAGAGTTGGAAAAATAGAAAATTTCCATAAATCTTTTAACTATTACAGATATACAGTCCTCAGGGTTTGTAATGCAAACTTCTCATTATATGATGTTTGGGAGTTCCCAATACAGATAATGGGCCATGACTACCTGGAGCATTAATAAACCTGAATGAGGATGAAGTTGTAAATTTACTGGTCAAGTGAGAAGAAGAACCATAATGGTGTGACTGCTACATTCATCATGGTTTAGGAAAGGAGGGTACAAATGGCAGCTCTTGTGAGTGTTGTCATCAGTTTATGCAGATTCTGTTGCCTGAGGAATGCCATGCTTTTACATTGGGCGTGTTTTGTCATTTGTCTTGATAAGACTGACCTTTATAGAATGAGTTTATGGGATCAAATCTGGTTTCCAGATGCATTTCCAGAGGCTGATTCTGAGAGAGAGTTTTACTTTATGGTTCAAAAAGGAAATTAAAATGTAAACTCCCTGGACTAGGAGACAAGAGGGTGACTGACTTATATATTGAATGATTTGTGTGCAATTTAGTTTATATGCTTAACCTTCAGAAGGACTGTCTGATGCTATCATTTGAAAGTTTTATTTCTGAATGCTCAGATAGCCTAATCTTAAAGCCCACTGACTTTGGGGACACTGAGTCTACTGTTAGCAAATATAATAGCAGGCAGCATTCTTCTTCTTATCTTTTTTGGTATGCATAAAAATAAGAAATTCTCAAGGTTCACTATCTCTAGGGCTCTTAGGTGATCACAGAAGGGATAAAATTCTGAGATACCTTGCTTGTGGTGATGAATATTACATAAATTGTATATAATTTGATCATAAATAGTATATGACTTTCAGACAAAGGAGACTGTCAATTAAAAGAAGAAATTCTAGGTCATTGTTTTTTCAGTTGTACAATTTATTTTTTAATTTTTATTTTATTTTTTGTTTTTAGCATATATATCACCAAGGCACAGTGTTTCCTTCTGAACATTTTTTAAAATTTTAAAGTAAAATAACTATAAAAACAATGGTGTAAGGTGAGCTAGATATCTCAGTGGAATAAAAGATCTGCTTGTGCAGTCATAGGGACTGGGGTTTGATCCCACTGGCATGCTGTGCTAGACCCGCCCCTAGCACATGGTGAGACAGCAATTGAGACTTGGCATGGTGGTGTACACCTGTAATCCCAGGGCTTGGGAGGCTGAAAACAGGGGGATCACTAAGAGGCCAATCTGTGTACTGAGACCCTGTAGACCCTGTACTAAATACATATAAAAGGTGTACAATTTCAAAACAGGATTGTAGGGAAGTAACATTGGTTTGTATGTTGAATGTAGTTATTTTAAAATAGTTGCTCATATTAGAACTTAAGGACATGAAAAATTAATCAAACAATATAGACACATCTTTCTTTCAATGAACTAATAGCAATTAATAGTATAGCTATCTTATATATATATATATATATATATATATATATATATATATATATATATATATATATTCCTTTTCCTTTTATTGTCTCCTTCCCCATTCTGATTATTTTTCCTTTTGAATAGTTTCTTCTCATTTCAAAATATCTACTGTACATTTTGATCTTATGTATGCTATCAGTTTCTTACACTGGGGAGACAATACAATGTTTACATGTGTGAAACTGATTTATTTCACTGATGAGTACAAACTCAAGTTGCATGCACTTCCCTATAGATGTCTCATGTGAATCTTTCTTTTTAGCTGAGTAGTAATCCATTGAATAAAAATTATATATCTTTTTACCCATTGATGCACTGAATCAAAACTGCAAACAAATGGATTTAGTCGATGTTTTCAGGGTGTTCCTCCAAATGTCATCAGAGTACACATTCTTCTCAGCTGCACATGAAATATCCTCTAAAATAGACAACACGAAGGGCATACCTAATTAAATACAAAGGAAGTGAAATTAACCCATGCAGATTTTCTCACCATAGTGGAATGAAACTAAAAATGACTCATAAAACAAACCACAAATACTTTATAAACATATTGAAATTATATAACACCCTTCTAAACAATGAGGGGATCTCAGATGAAATAAAGACATTAAACAATCTGCACAATTAAATGAGGATAATTTCATTTAGTTATGGACCTATGGAATAAACTCTGATGATTGAACTTCAAATATCTGAAAATTAAGACCTGTCTTCTTGCAGATGTTTTTGTAGTTAAGTTTCTTGCCAGGCAATCAATGGGAGAACATGTTGTGACTTTGACATGTCCTATGGTGGCCAGAAGTGACAAATGCATGCAATACTGACTCACATTCCAACATTCCATCAACAAAGTGGGAATTGATGATGGCATGCTTGAGCAATCATTGTATGGATCCAACACTGCATTTGTAAACCTTCTGGGCCTGACATAGAGAAACTTAGATAAGGGACATGCTGGTGCAGGACTCTAATAATTGTCCATTAACAACTATTAATTTTTGTGTAAACACCACTACTTGGCCTGGAAGTGGTTCCATGGGCTCTTCCTACACTAGTTATCTGTTAGTATTTTGCACATTCACCAACCTTGCTGTGGTTACCTACAAACACAAGTGGAATACCCCTTCTCTTAACTGGAACTGGAGGAGTTTAATTTCTCATCTCACTGGAGCAGTTATCCTACACTCGGAATGGTAGTTTGCAGTGGTACAGTTTGAAGTTAACTTCACGCTCCAGCTCACAATTGACCACCTGGAAAGAAACTCACCCAATTAAGATCATAGCTCTACAGTGACATGATTGTTACTCTCTTACTCTCTGTTTTACATAGAGTATATTACAGGCTATCATACATCAGATAAAAACGCTGGCCTACATATTGAGTGATTTTTCTAAAGGCTTTAAAAACTCTCAATGACAAAGAGAGAGTAAAGAAAGAAGGAAGGAAAGAAAGAAAGAAAGAAAGAAAGAAAGAAAGAAAGAAAGAAAGAAAGAAAGAAAGAAAGAAAGAAAGGAAGGAAGGAAGGAAGGAAGGAAGGAAGGAAGGAAGGAAGGAAGAAAAATTCAAACTTTTAACATTGATTAAACTGGGATGAAACAAAAACATTTTATTTATCATAAGCCCAACCCAGAGCAGTTAATATTAAGATCACAGTGCAATAATATTTGATGGAAAAAAATACAATAATTCATTTATAGTAAAATTGTCTTTTATACAGTTTTGAAGATTTTTTGCTAGACAGATTGGTGATCATACTATTTAAATTGCTCCATTTTATAATTTTCCAGTTCCTATGGATACCCAGATCTGTGACATAGTAGTGCTGTAAGCCTGAATGCATCACAGATACAGTAGCTCTATAATCTTTCACTTATTTTAAGTTCTTATAGTGAAAGGACTTGTCATTAGAATTGAACATTTTTTTTATTTTATTTATTTGATACAGGATCTCACTATGCAGCTCAGACCCACAGTGATCCTCCTGTCTCAGCTTCCCCAGGGCTGAGACTACAGGCTGTATTATCACACCCAGTTTCGGGGCCATAAGAATGCCTAGGGTTCCAGGTTTAGCAGGACATGATGTACTAGGAATCAAACTCAGATTCTTGCACTTGCCAGGCAGGTGATTAGAGCATCTAGCTATCCTACAAGCCCTAGAATTGAACCTTTTATAGCAGCTGGTTGACACAGATACCTCTGCAGCCCCAGTCTGAGCATAAACTTTAGGTTTTCACATGGAGTATATTGGAAGGATTTTGTCCTATTCATTGTGTAGCAAGTAATGGAAAATTCTTCTAGATGAATTCAAAGTAGTTTTTTTTATCCCTTTTCTTTATTTAAATTAATTTATCTGTTCAATTGTTTCTTTGGTAGGAAGGAAAGGCCTGTTCCACGGAGCACAAAGAAATCCCCATAATAAATGCCACTGAAGAATCAAAGCCGGTCCCACAGGTACCTTTTGCCAGTTTAATTTTTATAATGTGGGAAAGCATTGCTTGGGCTGATCTCATCAGTGCCTTGCTCTTTCTGGAGAAGGACGTCAGGTTGGCTCCCCAGGACAAATGCTCCAACCTGGGCCTCTGGAGTTGTGCACTGCAACACCTGTGTGCCCTCCTGTAATGCCTCTGTTTCGACTTTGTGAGCTTTTCCTCCTCTTCTGCTCATCCTAATTCAAAGAACAACACTGAACTAAAGAGAGAAAAAGAAAACTCATTGCACAGAGGAAACTAAAGAGGATCTGGGGAAGGGAAAGGAGGCGGAAAAAGTATTCATTTTCCACAACTACAAAAAAGAAACACAAGTCAAGAGCTCAATTCTGAATCCTCGCATACACTATTCATCAAAACATCAGGGTAATGCTTTGAAAGCATTGTAATTTAAAAAAAAAAACTAACGCATTTGTTAAAATAAATTAGTAAGACTTGTTTTAATTTCTGAAACTGTGTCTATGTTAATTCATCAGAATTGATTGATCTGGTTGCAGTTTTCATAAAGTTGCCATAAAATTTGTCATTTTTAGACTAAACATTTCTATAAATGTTCATGCTGTAGAGAGCTTAACTTTACCTCTTGCGCTTTTCTCTGTTGCTAGTATTCTATGAGGTATATTCTCAGATGTGTGAGTTTTAATTATTCTGTTGTTAGGATTTACATTTGTACTTTAAAATGTTTTTTTTTTATTGATTCTTCTAATTTTCTTTTCTTTATTGTTTGGCAGAAATTACAAATGCCCCCTTGCTCTGATTGTGAGGTGAAAAAAGCCCCAGAAAAGCAGATAACCAGCTTTGAAGGCACGGCACCTAGAGAAGAAAAAATACTGTAAATAGCGGGAACCTGCTTTGCAAGCGCCCTCTTGCTGCTGTCTTCATCATCTTTTTAGACTGCGGCTTGATGGAAATGCTAAGTTTCTAAGGCATGCGATTTTTTCACAATTTTATGTAACTTTATAAAGTAGTCCACGAACTTTCCAAGAGATTCCAGACCAATTATGTTCTGTAAGCAATAACCTAGTTGAAATGGATTTATGCAGTCATAAATATTTTACTGTCATTACTAAATCGCTAAATATAAGTTGGTGTATTTTGAGCTAACATGCAACATAATACTTAATTCTTCATCGTTTGGATACTAGTATTTCTATGATCTAGTTATAGAGATCAACTGGAGAATAAAACACTGTTGGTCCTCAGTACTATTAAAATCCAAATTCTAACCATATCCTAAAGGATTTTTTGACCACACCAGAAAATTGAAGCCATTAAAATTGAAGTTTAAAATTTTGCTACTTTAATATATTCTTTTCTTGATGGTGTTCAACATTCTTCTCACTATCTTAATAATTTAGTTTATCTTGATAATTTAGTTTAAGCTAGGACAAAGCAAATCTAAGAAGGATTCAGTCACTTAAGAGACATCATTAAAAATGATTGTAATTATTCAGACAAACAATTTGGGTAAATGATCAAGTATCTGATGAAATTGCATTTTTGTTTTCTGCATTTTATAGTCACATTCTATTGCATCATCTTAGAGAGACAGTACTGGAATTATCTTAATTTTGGAATTAAATTGTTTGAAATGCTGAGCATGACATTTTTCTTATTTTGGCGGGCTCAGCCCACCCTGAGGGCACAACTGATGTGGTATGTGGTGCCAGAGGTCAAACCATGGTTCCTTGCACCTGCTTAAGCTTGCCGAATCAGGTGCTTTAGACTGCTGAGCTAGCTCGCTAGCAGCAGTGAGCATATTTTTTGTTTACAAAATTAGGTAATAGCGTGTAGTAGAGAAAGAAGATTCCAACATACAATTATGCAACCGAATATAAGTGGGCTTTTGATGACTGAATAGTACCTATGGTGACCCAGTGAATATGGTCTCATTAAAAAAAAAAAAAAAAAAGTGAGGGATGGGGAGATGGCTCAGTGGAATAAGCGCTTTGCTGGCAAGCGCAACGTCCTGAGCTCAATCCCCAGTACCACAAAAAAATTTAAAAGAAAAAAAAAATCAGACTATGAAAGTTTGTTTTAATCATTGAAATTAGGTTTCTGCATAAGAATATCAACAAATAAATTCATATGTGAATAACCTAAATATGACTCACCACTAAAAGAGATTTACATAAAACATTCAATATCTGATGGGAATTTGTAGTCAATCAAACGTTCAAACTCAAACTAATCAGGCTGGCCAAATAGCTCAGCAGATTAAAGCACCTGTAAGCAGGTGCAGGGGCTGGGATTTTGATCCCCAGGCTGTGCTGGCCCCGCCCCCAAGGCGCGCTGAGAGGGCAATTGAGACTGAGCATGGTAAACACCTGTAATCCCAGCTCTTGGGAGGCTGTAAACAGGCAGATCACTATGGGTCTGATCCAGTATTGAGACTCTGAACATCCTGTAGATCCTTCCCTAAAATATGAAAAACAAAAAAAATCCAAACTAATGGATTAATGGAAATAGATTATTTACAACGAATATCTTCACTTCTGTTCTTTACATACATTGAATAAATGAATAAAATATATAAAAGCTTTGATTTTACTGAATGAGTCAAGTACTTTTCAAAAACTCATTTGTTCCAGCGGAATACACAAGTGAGTAAATAAAAATAAACTAAATGAAATCTGTAATCAACATGTCAACTTAAATTCTGAATTAGAACAGTATACACTCGATCTCAGTGGAGTATGTGGCTCAGTCTGAAGGCGGAGGGAACTGGTGAGCATCATTAGGGCTGGGGAGACAGCCCAGCGGCATAGTCACCTCCTGGCAAGCACAAAATCCTGAGTTCAATTCCTTGTTAAAACAAACAAACAAACAAAAAAAGGTGCGTTTGTAGTAAAGGGACTATTGTATTATATTTACATAACAATTTTACCAACTTAGTTCAAGACCCTTTATCAGATCTTTTGATGTAATAGTGTAGTTCAAGGAAAAGGATACGCGATTTTATAGCTGCCTGGATTTTCTCCTGAGTCCTTCCTAGTTCTAAAGAACATTTGATGCTCATGGTGCAGTGTTATGTGTGTGACATTCTTGGTTCTCCCCACTGAACATTTCCAATGAGTTATGAAAGAGAATCAGATAATTTCAGCTTAATTTAGGTTTAATTCACCACTCTTGCCCCGGCCCTCACCTTCCTCTAAGAGGATGTGGTTCCCAAGAATGGTTCATTTGCATCTCGCCATGACACTGCATGAGTCTAGGCTTATTTCTTTTAACAGTGAAATATAGAAATATGTTGCCTTTGAGAAATTGACACTTATATCCCAACTATCCATGTGTACAAAAATCAAATAATTCAAATATTGATAATATAGTATAATTCTATCACATACCTGCAATGACAGACATCAAAGGATTGTAATTCTGTAGAATATGAAATCCTCTTAAGAATATAAAACCATTAGAATAACTTGTTTTAATGGAGGTGTCGCAATAAGTAAAACAAACATAATTTTCTCTGGTTAGCTTTAAATTCTCATCAAATACTATGTATTCATTTCTGTGTTAGCAATTCAGTGTGGGCTTTGTCTTATTGTATGCACATAAATTATGTAAATCAAATCAGTCACTACCTAAAATGTGTAAGATCTAAATGAATGCTAACTTTATCCAGTGCAAACGTGCTTAGAGGAAAAACGAATAATTTCAGTGGCTCATCTGGATGTGGTTTCCTATGTAATCTCAAATATCTGGATACTGAAAATACTAGGGATCATACTTTTTCAATCATGAAGCAGATATTTAGTATCACAATGCTATTTCAGTGACAAGTCTTTTTTTATGAAACATTCTCAGCTACAACTGCAAAAACAGTTACACCTATATGGAAGAGACATTCATTGCTTTAGCTGGACAATAGAGATTGCTGGACTCAAATAATCTTTTTGAACTTTGCTATAATGGAATCTTTTATTTTTATAGCTCAGGTACAGTAATTAGCACTAACTACAGTGGAGACTGAAGTGATCACTTACACCCTAGAGTAGGTTGAGTGGCTGGGTTCAGGAGTGAGGGAAACACATGCTTGCTTATTTGGGGGACACTTTCTTACTCACGTGTACAGTTGTAACTTCCCCCAAAATTATGTATCCATCTAGACTGTGTTGTTTAATGTTCAAGTGATGAAGAATAAAATGTGATGAAAGATGTTCTATTTTGTTCAATGAATGTTTGTTCTAAAATCCTATTCCACAGAAGCTAATTCAGAAAGCATTTAATACTAGTATTAAAATAATTTGAGTGTTTGGATTTTGAAATTTTCTCCTAGAAATTTCTTCAATCTCTTTGACAGCATCTCAGAAATATATCTATATATCTATATCTATATCTATATCTCTATCTCTATCTCTATCTCTATCTCTATCTATCTATCTATCTATCTATCTATCTATCTATCTATCTATCTATCTATCTATCTATCTATACATATAGCTTGAGTTTTTAAAATAGAGCTCATGTGATGGCTGGGAATTTGTACTTCTGCTTTTAATTTCATTTTTATTCATAATTGACATTATATATATTTATGTGGCACAATGTGATATTTTAATATAAATTATCATGGTGGAATGACTAACTTGATCATATCAAGTTAATTAACATATCCTTGATCTCAGAAATTAAACTCAAGTGTTTAGAAGTAGCCACCACATGAATTATACTCAAACAATCATCTAATGAATTAATTCAGGAGCTTAAGCAGCATGGAATACACAAAGCAAATAAAAAGAGGATATTATAATATGACAACAGAACCAAAAAGCAGTCCTTTAGTAAAGGCAAATGAGTATGTCTTATGTTGCTCATGATTTTATTTTTATAGTATTTATTATTTATGGAAAGTTTATGGACTGGGCTGGGGACATATCCCAGTGGTACACTGCCACCCTGGCATGGACAAGGTTGTTAGTTCCATTCCCAGAACCAAGAACAAACAAACAAAATGTTCACGGACCTCTGCCTATGACTTTAGGCTAAAGAGATATGGCACTGTTGGGAGAATTTTCAAGTGAATCTCATTGTAATATATATCAGAATTAACCACAAAAAGACAGAAATAGGTTTCTAGGAAATCAGTCCAATAACCCTCACTGCAGTGTGGGCACTACAGTGTACACGTGAAAGCCTACATGGTTTTGCCTACTCTGAACACCCTTAGGCTACCTGATGCGGGCCCTTGTCCCTAGGCTACAAGCCTGGAACAGGTGGCTGGGCTGAATTCCACTGATAGGCAATGGAATACAATGATGAGTTCCTCTAAGGAGATCTAAAAGGATTTTTAAAGGTGTCATAAAAATAGCAGATGATAATAAGCTTCTGCTCTATTAAATGGTTATGAGACTTCTGTGAAAGAAGTCTGTCTTGGGCCAGATCATTGCTGCATGGTACATGAGGGCCCCTGATGTGGGTTTGAATCTTTAACTGCCATGAAGCTCTGATGCATCTGGACATGTAGTTATGGTGTAGCTATGCAGTGCATTCCCCCACGAGTCTCATGGGTTTCAAGGAGAGGGGATAACAGGACTGTGTTACACACCAGGGGATTCATACCTGGATAAATTCACAGCTAAATGTGCTCCTAGGAGACAGAATCCGGTCAGAAAAGGCAGAAGGGTGTGTGCCCACCCTGGCTCCTCCTTCCTCTCTCTGACTCCTGCTTGCTGTGGGGCCAGCGTCTTCCCTCCCCTTGTCCCCCTTGCCATGCTGTTTCTTTTGTAGAACAGCCAACCGCAGAATGGACCCTCTGTTCCTTGGAGCCAAAGTCACAGTTGGTGGCTGTCACACCCAAAGGTGGCAGAGTCAACTAACCCGTGTACAGCTTGCCTAAGTCTGCTAAAGTATAGTGTCCTCATCACTTAGACTAAAATCAGGGATTCATGTCCTGTGAACTTGGCTACTAGTAGTAGAACTTCAGGCTGTTGAGAAGATAGAAGAGTATCCTCAGGGTGACATGCAGCTTTTCTCAGTTTTCTGATCTTTTGTAAAGAAATAAGCTATGGTTACATATTAACATGAGTTAGGGGTGGAACTAATATCTAGACAGTATTATTGTGTTACCTCTGATGGTTGGCTAAATTTTCAGTGTTTCACTCTTTCCTACCATGCACTGCATGTGCCAAATTTACATACTTCAAATAAGGACAGATATTTCACTTAAGTACTGACTTGGCGTGTACAGAAAAGGCACAGGGTTAGTGTCTAATAACACATATTAGTTTCTTTCTTCCTCTTTTCTAAAACAATAAAATCTCTTATTTATTTGGTCCAGGGTCTTGCTACACAACTCGGACTGCTAATGATCCTCCTATTTCAGCCTTCTCAGCGTTGGGACTACAAGTGTGCACCACCACGTCCAGTTTGGGTGGATGGTGTGGTACACCCGGGTTCCAGGCCCATTATGGCGTGCAATACTGGGGACTGAGCCTGGACACTTGTGCTTTCCAGGTGGTCACTTAGCCTGCTGAACTTTCTCCCCAGCCCCAATACCTAGCAGTTTCTAATTCTAGGATATCTACACATTTATAAACACACTAAAAGTCCCAATATAAAAATACTCCATATGTTTTCAAGATAAGTACACACATACACGTGCATTTCAAGGGGCTCAGTAAGAACTTACGATGCAGGTTGAAGTAGACTCATATGCAGCACTTCTTGCCCCTTCCTGTTGAGAGAGGGACCTGTATTGAGTGAGTAGAAGGTATAATTCATCTTGTTTCCAAATAAAGTTTTATTACATGAAGGGAAACACTGTCTTTTTGTGGGCACTGCTATGTTGAATACACATTTTTAAATACATGAATTCAGATCTCTTGATTATATTTCTAAAACTCTTGAGGAGTGACGTTAAGATTTTCTTCCTCTGATCACTCAATAATGTCACAGAAATTTTCTGGCAAAAATTATTTCATTTCTGTCTGTGAGTCACAAATATTAATTAAACTCCCAGGTTCTGTTTCCCAATCATTTTATGAAATGTAATTATTTTTGCAATTTTTCTTCTTCAGTCTTACTAAATAATGACGGAACTGGGTAATACGAGAAATTCATAATTTGCACCTATAATAAATTTACTAAGCTGTATGAAAGACTATAAACCATTTTCTCACGAAAACAAATTTGGAACAGATATTTCTAAAAATTAAGTTTCGGATACAGAAATAGGATAATTATATGCTCTAGTGACATTTTTATGGCAAACAAAATGTGTTTCTGCATACCAGATTGAGTTCTGCTCTTCAAGTTTTAGACATGAAATTGAGCCCAATACTAGTTTTATAGGGGCTTTTCAAGGACTAATAAAATATTAATCAAAATGAGGCCTCAAGATTTTGTGATATAAGTCATGCCACACATCAACTTTCTGAAGTTACATTTGTTTTTCTCACTTGAACAAAGAAGAGGGCTGGGGAGAGAGTTCAGTAGAATAAGTGCCTGCCTGGCAAGCACAAAGTCCTGAGTTCAATCCCCAGTACCATGATAAAAAGGAAAAGAAAGGAAAGAAAGAAGAAAAAGAAGAAGAAGAAAGAAAGAAAGAAAGAAAGAAAGAAAGAAAGAAAGAAAGAAAGAAAGAAAGAAATATGCTCTTTCCTCTTCAGCCTTTTTTTATTAGATTTATTTTTTTTAATTTTATTTAATTTAATTTTATTTTATTTTATTGAACTACAAATGTCAATCAGACAGTTTCAAGACACCTTAACAATACAGATTCGATAAATTAATACATTGCAAACTGTTTTCATAATGTTTTGGTATTGTACAAGGTGCATACATGATATTATATTTACAGATATTATTTTAGTAGATATCTCAAAAATACGGAACGCTTCACGAATTTGCGTGTCATCCTTGCGCAGGGTCCATGCTAATCTTCTCTGTATCGTTCCAATTTTAGTATATGTGCTGCCGAAGCGAGCACATATGTGCTGTCGAAGCGAGCACCTTTTCAGCCTTTATCTTTAGTTGAATACTTCAAAAAACTTTGGAGCTTTTTTGGATATCTTCCTTCTTCCTGATTCTTTCTTTTATTAAATCAAAGGAGGTGAATAGACCCTGATGTGTCTTGCTTTTCTTTTCATAGCATAAACATGGTAATCTCTGTGGAACTGTTGATCCTTGAAAGGTCTAGAATTAGTATAACCAACATTGTCTTTATTTACAGATATGTTTCAGTTTGAAATGTAGTCTGATTCCCATTTTGTTTCCCCTGTACCCCCAAAGAATGTCTACACTGATTCTTTAAATCATGATATGCCATTTAATATACAATATATAATTCTCACATGATATATATATATATATATATATATATATATATATATATATATATATATATATATATATATCATGAGTTCTTGAGAGATACACTGAACCCTATTATTAAAAATCAAAAATCCCACCTCCGACTCTGAGATCATGACCTGTTTGGCTTCCTACCCATTTGGTCTCATCTCTTGCCCAGAGCCTGGAACAGGTGAGTGTTCAACTGATAGTCACTGAATAAATGAGCACCTACTTTCACTAAGATATATGTGCCTCCTTATTCTGTCCTGAAAATTGAAGTTGAAAGCTACACACACACACACACACACACACTCCCATGGCCAGGTCAGTGTCTGACACCTGAAAGAGTAGACCATCCGTTGCATCTGATGGAACTACAAGCACCAGCATATCAGCCTTGCATTCAAATGGCCATGAATACTGATGGCAACAAAACATAAATCTCTTAAAATCTAACAGTCAAAAAGCACAGTTAAGTCTATTTGTAAATAGAATGAAGAAAGAACTTAAAATAAGTATAGGAGGCTTTTATTAAAAACATCTTTTATAGTGTAAAGGTTTTCCAGATGATAAATTAGAAAAAATAATAATGCTTCAGATTGTTTCCTTAAGTTACACGAAGCCACTTGAGACCAAGAAGTGGAAACCACGCAGTTGTTTCACTTAATGCATCTCATGTCAGTGGGTTTTGGCGCCTCACACATAGATCCTGGGCCACTCTGTAGAATTTAAAGAACCAGATTTTCTTATACTTTTTATTTGCACCAATACAAAAATACAGCATTTTTCCAGGCTGCACTCAGGCCATGCTCTCTGTGTAATTACTATTCTTCATGTCTTATCTTATAATTATTCTGCTTTGATGTTATCTGAAATTTTTCTAGTTTTACAAATCTGCCTTGTTCTCAGGTTTTTCCTTGTAGCACACTTTCAAAGTCTCCACAATGCTATTTTTCTAGCATTTCTGAAACACTGCAGCACTTCAGCGAACAGAAGCAAAGCCACTTTTATTCACCTTTCTGGATTATTTCTTGCACAGCAACATGTAAACCTGATCCTCCAGCTGTCCAGGAAATGGCTTTGTTTCACCTTCTAGCTTCAGTGCATGAAAATGTGGAACATGCTAGCTGACGATTGGCAGAGCTGTCATTATTCTAACCACAATTATCTCATCAATTACCCAGCAGATTAGCAGGAAGGGGATGTCCACAGCAGTAGCACTTGTTGCATGATACTTGTTTCATTATTTTTATGTCAGTAAAATTTTTTTGAAGGGGGCAATTTCATTTTGCCCCCTTCTGAGTAAAAAGCCTGGGGATTTGGCAATGAATTTTAGGTTTTGAAGAAACTTTAAGATGCAGTTTAGCAGGGGAATATAAACAGTAGCCCTCACTAGGAAGACGAAGCTCAGAGAGAGAAGCAAAGTGCAGAGGCAAGAAGCTTCCCTTACATTGTCAGGGGAGGAACTGTGAAGTAACTAGCTGCATACTTGTCATCACAGGAAATGGGGTTGAAAGGCATCAATTCTCAGCGCATCTGCCATTAGAGACCTTGTTCCTGGGTCATTTCTTAAAGCACATCTTACCATTCCCTCAGGTCTTTCCCTGCCTCTGAACTCACAGATTGAAGTTGGACTTGAGTCCAGTAAAGGCTCTGTTTTTGAAAGTTTCAATAAGGAAAGAAAACCTTCCAATGTCCTCTTTTTTCCTGATTGAGTTCTGAAAGAAGATACTAGATGAAATCTTTAAGAGAGGAGACCTGAAGAATAAACTGCAGATCAGGACATTCTACCTTTTCCTCTTAGATTTTCCATTATTTCAAGTGTAACCTGGAGCTGGGGATATAGCTCAGTGGCATAAGCACCTGCCTGGGAAGCACAAAGTCCCGAGTTTGATCTCTGGAACCACAAAAAACAAAGTTTAATCTTCTCATCACTGATAACAAAACCCAGTAATAAAGGACCACAAGCACATTCATATCTGCCTTTGTCCCAGTCACTTACTTCTGGACTTATTGATCTCTTAGGCCTGCATTTAAAGACTGGGAACATGGGTATAAAGCATGTGACATGATAGTGATGCGACCGTCATAGTCAATAATGCTGCCTTTTGTTACTTCATAGTTGGTGCTACCGAGTACAGCTGACCCAGTACCGTGCTTAGTACTTAGCACTAAACAACTATTGTTGTGCAGTACTTACAATGATTCCATAGTTACTCTGATTACATCATACATAGTTAAACAATTTTGAACGCATACATATTTATATTTTGTATTATATTATACTATATTATATTATATATTAGAGATCATATATTAGTCTAATTACTAAACCAAGTGAGATGAATCATATCAAATCATTATTTTATGTTGCCACAAAGCGCAAAGAACTTTAAATAGTGATGTCTGACAAGACATGATTAGTTTTAAGTTTGCTGTGTTTAAAACCAGTAAGATTTGAGCTTTCATAATCTTAACCACTATATCTTCACGTGAAATTGACTGTACATCACTCCCTAGCTCAATGCACTATTATATCTTCCCATTTAACATAGTGTTATTATCACAAAGATAATTAGAAGCTGTGTGGTGGGACAAACAATGCACAATGATGTAATTTTTATGAAATAATAGCAGCACAAAGGGAACTATTAGAAGCACATAAGAGTGAAATTTCAAAATTTTTAATTGTAATCATGGGAAAATATTTTTAAAAAACAAACAATATGATATACATAACTAAATGAAAATGTTGCAGTAGAAATTATCTAATATAGATAATCCTGTAATAATTATCTGTTTAATATTTAATAAAAAGCAAAGAAGCACAACACTGAATAGAGCAACAAAATAAAAAAGGCAAGAGGCATACACAGCAATTAATAAAATGGTGGGCGTAAATCCACTGTAAGAAAATCACCATAATGTTGTGAAATAGATGAACCAATGTAAAATTTAACAATTAGCAAAATAGACAAAAGGAATTATGACTCAGTGACATGCTATTATAGGCAAACTAGATTCAACCTACATTCAGACACAGATAACAGATTCCTCTTGTACTAGGGACATAGTTATTTGACAGGAAGATTTTTCAAAATCAGTAGAAGTTGTTTGCTTTTGGAAGAAAGGGCCTTCCCTACCATTTGCTGTACTCAGGAGCCCATCAGCTTCCCAGCTGTACTTTGAGAGAAATTCTTTTTTTTTTTTTTTTTTTTTTTTTTTGGCTGAACTGGGGATTGAACTCAGGCCCTTGAGCTTGCCAGGGAAGTGCTTATCCCACTGGGCCATCTCCCCACCCCCCAGCTGTACTTTGTAGTTAGGATTAGGGAAGACTGGATAGTTTTGTACCTTCACAATGCATCACACCAACCCAGAGCTATGTGATGTTACATTAAGGTTTGTATTGATGAATGATTTTGCATGCCAGAAAAAAAGAAAATAATCCAACCAAATCTCAGTAAATTCCTAGGGGCCCAAGGGTGTGAGCATGGGTATAGGACTCTGTCAGTGTTTTGGGGCACCCCAGGGAAAAATCGTGGCAGAAATAAGGAAAAGATAGAGAAGAATATGACGGGATCAGGTGGTGGTTGGTTGCCAGATTGGCGAACAACAGTAAGGGTGTTTATACTTTTGAAAAGTTAGTATCATGTGACACAAGGCGGCCTAGTGACTAATAGCTGACATTGACCAGACAGGATGCTTTTCCCATGTACAGTGAACTAGCTGGCTGGGTTAGGCACTGTGGCCTAATACTGTTCTTACACATTTGACCTATTTCCAGCTTCAGTGTCACATGGAAAGCTAGCCCTTTCCAACACATGGAAAGCTAGCCCTTCCAAAGGAAGGGTAAGTTGTCTCATTGATCCATTAATCAAAAGCAAACAGACCAGCTTAGGTGGCAATTTGGATTGCAGCTATTAACTGGATATGCTAACTCCAATCCATATAGAAGGATTAAAATTAATGTTAAACAAAAAAGAGAAGGCTCTTAAAATCTGCACAGTTTTATTACTTGAGCCCCATGATCTAGCTGATTTAATGCAATGTGTCAATCCTAAATTTGAATATACAGATACAAAATGGTGTGTATATTCCAATTGTGTCTGTATATTCAATTTTGGTATTGACTTTCTCTTAATTCAGTGAACAGAAAGATTTGCACTAATAATGTTTGTGGATAGGATATTATGTCTGCATCTTATACTATGAAGACAAGAATATGCAATTTATTAGTTATTGAAACTGTCCTACTAATCAGTTTTAAAACTGTCTCATTGCTATTGGTTTCTCAATAAAATTATTAAAAATTATAACATGGATGTAAAATATATATTAACTCAACATATGCAACTACTTTCATTTGGAAAAATTCTTTTCTTCTTTTGATTTTTGAAAAAATAAAAATATTCCTATGAGTTTCTAAAAAAATCATTCATTTGAATTATTTGGCAGATTCTTTAACTATAGGTCACAGAACATTATTGGAAGTTCCTAGCAAACCCATTCCTTACTAGGGGATAGCTATTTATCTTTGAAAAATTTGCTTGTGTTCATTCTTAAAATAGCCTGAGCCATCAAACATGGACCACCAAGTTATCCAGCAGTTGGGCATCATGAAACAAGTTTTCTGTAAGGTAGGCATGTGCATTAGCTCTCTATTACCCAGTGCAGGTGGTGTATCTGAAACCAGGCTTGAGCAGCAGTGCTGGGAGCAAGTAAATTAATGAGGAAGTGACTCAAATGCCCAGGGCCCCACACCCGCCACTCTGCTTTCCTCTCCTGCTCCACAACTACCTGCTCTAAAGAGGAATTTTCTAAAATCATTTGGCTGAAGCCGGGCGTGGTGGCGCACGCCTGTAATCCCAGCACTCGGGAGGCTGAGGCAGGAGGATTGTTATGAGTTCGAGACCAGCCTGAGCTACAAAGTGAGCTTAAGGCCAGCCTGAACAGCATAGTGAGACCCTGTCTCAAAAAGACAAAAAATAAAAAAATAAAATAAAATAAAATCATTTGGCTGAGATCAAGCACAATCAGACATACCTTAAAGATAGTTCCATGCAATATGCAAACACTGTTCAAAATTCAGCAATTACAGCACCAGAGTCAGTTTCTATGACATCTCTGAAGCAACCGTGAAGGGAGAATTACTTCATATGAACTTTGCAAAATACCTCTGCTTCTTTGATTTCCTAGAAAGAGAAGGTCATAAGTATAAATAACTGTACATTTGGCTGCAGAGGTAGCTTGGCAGTGTAAGAGGCTGCCTGGCAAGGACAAGGACTTGGGTTCAATCCCTGGTAATGCATTCTGTGCCATCCCGAGAACCCTGGGTGTACCATGTCTGCCACTGAAACCTGGTGTGGTGGCACACTCCTGTAATCCCAGTGTTGGGGAGGCTGAGACAGAAGGATCACTAGGAGTCCAAGCTTTGTAGGAAATCCCTGTACCAAATGAAAAAAGATTACATTTTTATATAAATAAGTACATATAAATGTGTGAATAAGTGGTGGCATGTAGTTGACCTTAATACCAGGCACTTGGAAATATCGTGATTAGAAAATTAGTGGAGAGAATAGTTAAGGGACAGGTACATGGACTGACCTGAACGATGTTTAAGATATTAAGAAACTTTATTTCAATAAATAATGCAGAGCAAGTACTTTTACATAGAGAATGAAGAAGCAATTTACACATGATGTGGAAAGAAAATATAATGTAAAATTACATTATGCTTTATAGCAAAATTAAACATAACTCTGGTGTGTTCCTTGAAATGCTATATGTATTAATGAGTTTTCTCCAGATAATTTTTTATTCTTCAGTAGGCTTGAAGTTTGTAATGCATCAAATTTTTATGGTTATATGGAAAGTAATTGAATTAAACATACAAACAATTATTTTATGCATAAAACACTATTAGAATAAATTTTTATTTGCCATTTCTAATAGAGTAAATGATTTCTCTAATTTTGACATCTGTAGAAGACCTATACTGACATCTATTAGAATTCACCACTGAGCCAGGCATGAGGCTGAGGCAGAACAATCCCCAGCAATTCAAGGGCAGCCTAGATATTGAGTTCAAGGGCAGCTTCAACTGCATGGTGAGACCATGTTTAAAGGAAAAAGAAAGAATTCGCCAAAGAGAAAAGAGATGACATAAATACTTATTAAGCATGCAAGTTTAAGGTGAATTTGTTCTTAACCTTGATATTAAAATCAGGCCTAGATTATATCACTGGCAAATTTCAACAATTATTAGAGCTAAAATAACTACAGCTCTCAAAATTATTTTCCTAGAAAATGGAAAAGGAGAAAACTTGTCATGAGTAATCTCAGCAAAAATGAATAGCATTGTTATCAAAATTGAGCCAAGATGATTACCTGCAGATATCTTACATTATTATGATTATAAACCTCTTAATAGGTTAGTAAGTGAAATTTACTAAAATATACAGAAGAATTTATTTTAGATATGCAATGGTTACTAAATAAGTGAAAGTCAATGTTACCTTAAACAAATCTAAAGAAGAAAAATAAAACACAATCTTACAAGATAACACAAAGTACATTTCACATAACAGTAATTTGTGATACAACTCTATTCAACTAATGAGCACACAAACACATGATTTTGTAGGTAAACAATCCAGAGCCAGTATAAATCCCACTTGATAGTTAATAATGAATGCTTTCAGGCCTGAAATGTTTAATAAACAGTAATATCCATGTTCCTTACTTCCATTTAGCTATAGTCTGCCTAATGCAGTGAGAGATGAAAAAAGATAAAAAGATTAAAAATAATAGGTTGAAAAGAAAGAAGCAGTATTATTGTTTCTGACAAATGGTGACTGTATCCATGTGGGCAATTTCAAGGAACCCAAATTTCCTACAACTAAGTGTAAATTGTAGAACACAATGTCAGTGCACAACTCAAATATAGCTCTATATGTGAATGGAAATTTCCAAAATAACGTTTCAAATAGCTACAAAAATCTGAAACAAATTAAGAAAAATATATTGACAAAAAATGCTGTAAATATAAGTTCAATGAAAAATATTGTATTTATTTATTTTTAATTTGTTTTGGTACAGGGTCTCATTATGCAGCTTGGACTCATGATGTTCCACCTGTTTTCAGCCTTCCCATCACTGGGATTACAGGCTTGCACCACCATGCCCAGTCTTCGTGGCTGGCTTGGTGAGCCCAGTGCAGCGCTAGCACTACATGCGGTAGTAGGCATTGAACCCTGGTCCTTGTGCTTACCTCCACAGGCACACTGAGCTATCTCCACAGTCCCCCCAATGAAAAATATTAAGGGATCTGTAAGTACATAAACATATTATGTTTATCTATTTTAATGTAGCAAGGGTGTTGATTCTCTCCAAATTGATTTGTAGATTAATAAATGTATGTCCCAAATTAACAGCATTCAAATAAACAAGTTTCTCTCACTGTCCAAAACCAGCAGCTCGAAATCCCACATCCTTGTGAAATGTGGAAGGATGTAAATGCACGGCAATGATGCATCAGCCCTCATCAGTGTTTAAAAGGTTGCTAAGGGGCTGATCACAGTTGCCTGTTTTTCTCTTAGTCAAGAGGAAATAGACCGTCCTAACGTTCAGGTATTCACTGTCCTTTGAATTCTAAGCAGACATAATTTGGTTCAAGTTGCTTTTGACTATTGTGCATCTAATAGAGAAATCTGTCCCATTTTCTCTATTTTTTCCTAGAAGAACCAGTATGTATTCTGGTTGTTATATATATTCCTTAATTACTTTAACTAGAATCTTAAGGGTATCATGCACATAGCATAAAATAATAGTATTTCATTAGTTGTATTTGTATATTTATGTATGGAAGTGTGGGCAATGTTTAGAACACAGTGGGCACTCATTAAATAGGTGTTATATTAAAGACTTCTCTAAGAATATGATTATACTTAATGTCTAGCAACTCATGGATTAATCAGGACTGGTGCAATTTAAATTGGAACTCTGTTATACTACTTGGATCATGACATAAATAATAATTTCATATATTATACATTACACGTTGTCTCAAAAATAAAAGAGAAAAGAAAAGAAAAATGGAGCTGAGAATATGTTGTGCATATGACAATGCATTATTCATTTTTAAATGGAAGCTTTAAAATTAACATGATTTGACACAAAAAAGATATTAAGAGAAAATTCAAAGTAAGTTCATTTTGCATGTGATAGACTAATTGAAAGCAGCTATTCATTCTGAACTGAAGAAACCGAGGAAAATAGGATAATCAAAGAAGAATCTTGGAAAGATTTTTATAGAAGAGCTGCAGTACTTTGCTTGCTTACTTACATGTTTGTTTTTCAGTCCTGGGCAGCCAGGCTGTCCCATAGTCCTGTGTCACCATCGGACTCACCCAAACAATGCAAAGGAAAAATTGCCATGGGACAGAATTGACACAGCTCTATTCAAAAGACTGCAGGTGCAGGGGCTGTGAAGAGTCCTGGGTTCCTAACCTGTTATTCATTTTTATTTTTATTTTTTGTATTTTAGGGAAGGGTCTACAGGGTGTTCAGGGGTCTCACTACTAGATTGCATTCATTGTGATTCTCCTGTTTACAGCCTCCCAAGAGCTGGGATTACAGGTGTGTACCCCCATACCCAGTCTCAGTTGCTATCTCAGCATGCCACAGGGGCAGGGCCTGCCTGTCAAGTCACAGGATTGAATTCCCCAGACCCTGCACCTTCTTGCAGGCACTTTAATCCACTGAGCTATTCCCTAACCTGTTACTCATTAAAAGTATGATTTGTGATTCTTTTTTAAGGAGTCATGATTATAAAAATTGGTTCTGCTAGAAGATATGACTCCTCACTTGCTCCTAGTGTCCTAGTGAGCACCTACACACAGAACAGAGAAGATTGTCACTTTGATCCCTGTGTGACTATAAACTTTGGGTCCTGACTTGTCAGTTCTACAATTCAGCTGTTAATCAAGTATCAGACTAAACTCAGCTGAACAAAACTGATCAGCAATGCATTTTACATAATGTCTTCCTACTTCCAGATTAGGACACCATGATATGGAATATGCAGGGACATTTGTGCAGGACTAGAAGTCGCCTGTCATCTCCCTAAACTAAGTCAGCTGGATTGAAAAGTCCACATTGCTGAAGCCACCACTAGTAAAGACGATCTTGTCATGGAACAGTCCCCCAAGCCATAAGGATTTGAGAGTTAAGAAAATGAGACTGAGATAAAAATCAACCTGACTTGGTCCTTATTTACTTCTGCTTTCGGGGAGGGGGCAGTGTGACGGCCGTCATTATAGGATGCCTCACCAAGTGCCTAAGCTGGATTGCTTGCCATTTTCCCTTACTTTCTAATTAATTTTTTCCCCTTTAAAGACTGTGTTTCAGCTTTAATTTCCACTATCACTAAAAGGAGTTGTTATCACACTGGGAATATTGTCCAGGTTCTTGGCATACTAAACGAAGAATTAAGCAGGGCACACAAAAGAAACATCAAGTTGGAAGGTTTCTTGAAAGTGAACATACATCCCGCAGGGAGCTATCAGGACAAGAAGGAAAATTCACTCCTGAATGAAGCTATGAGTTTTAAGCACTCTGTTGTGGGTGGGACTGAGGTGCTATCTGGAGCTCGCATACCTGCAGTGAGTGGCTGGGCTCTGCCCTGTGCTGGGCGGGGCAGGACCTTACATGGTCCTTGAAGAAACCACCATGGTACTCAATGACCACAGAGTGGAGGAGGTCAAGACTGCATAATTACACAGTAATTAGTCTAAGGTCACCGAGTGTTGCTGCGGGCCACCAGGCGTGTTTCAGCAGACTTACTGTGAATGAACCGAGTTGCCTGGTTACTTTCCTCCACTGTGTTTTCACCTGGATACCCTGGCGCTGGCTCAATGCTTACCTCAGAAGGTGGTACTCGCCTCCAAAGCAGACTCCAACGTGAGGCTTTCCCCCTTTCTCTCACCATGTCCTAAGCTGCACTTGCTTCACGGTGATACATGCTGCCTAGGAACAGACTCATGAAAGAAATCCCTGGTAGCACATGGTCGCCTACCCAAATGCTTGGAGGGCACAGGACAGTGATTGTGAGCAGTTACGTAGAATTTTCTATCTAGTAGCTCAGGATCAGACCCAAATCTGAATTTGCTTTTATATTATTTTTATTTTGAAGAGAAAAAAGCAATAAAAAATCCATGATACACTATTTCAAAACAGGATAATATGAGAATAACAGTGGTTAATATAATGTGTATTGCTATCTTCAAAGTAGTCACTCATATAATAATTTCTGTAAGTATAATATCATGTATGCACCTTCTATGATACCAAAACATTGTGAAAACAGTTTGCAATGTATTAATTTATCAAATCCATCTTGTCAAGGAATCTTAAAACTATCTCATTGATATTTGTACTTCAATAAAACAAAAATAAAAAAAAACAAAGTAGTCACTCAAAGTACAAGATATTGGCATGCAAAATTGATCAAACAATTGTAAGCACAAACCATTGTTTTTAATCAACTAATAGAAACTAGTACTATAATTGTCTTAGTTAATATATGTATATATGTATTTTTTTTCTTTTTTTCTTTCTTTGCTCCTTTTCTCCATCTGAGTTGTTCTTTCCTTTTGAGCAGTTTCTTTTCCTTTCGCAGTATCTATTGCACATTTTGTATCTTATTTATTCTTTCAGTTTCTTATACTAGGCTGAGAACACCATATTTGTGCATTCTAGTCTGATTTACTTCACTGATGAGTATGAGCTCTTGTATCCATTTGCCTATGATTGTGCCTCAGACAAAACTGAATTTCATAAAAGTTCTGTGGGTAAATTTATCTAAAGAATAAACCTCCTCTACACAAAAGAACAAGGAGTTCATTACATACTTTCATTAATGGGTGGAAAGAATAAGCCAAGCCCAGCCATCGTATAATTTCCAAAAGGAATAACAGAGTAATCATCCAGTTGAGAGTGGTGGATGAAATGTATTAATTCTATGTATTGGACACAATGCAATTATAGCACCTCCACTAGCAGAACTCTTTCATTTTCCAAATTCTTATATTAAAGGGAAATTATACTGTGGACCAGATAATGCTGAAATTTATCCAAATCAATTCTTCTGGCAAACAAGGGCAATTAAGAAATGCATCTTTACTTTTTATTTTAAGAAACAGATTGTCCCAGGGAATCTCAAACATCTTACACAAAAACAGCTGTGTATACTTTCATCTAGCAAGATTTCCCAATGACTCAAAGCTTTTTTTTTTTTTTTTTTTTTTCTGAAAAGGGCAAACCTAGTAACTTTCTTTCTTTCCTTTTTTCCCCTGTACTTAGAACAGGGTCTATAGGATCTACAGGGTCTCCCTATGCAGACTGGACTTGTACTGATTCTCCTGTTTTCAGTGTCCCAAGTGCTGGGATTTAGCATGGTTATGTTCTTTAGGAACGTCTTCAAATAGGTCATGAAAGGACATATTCTTTTACCGCATGTTGGCCACATGTTATATAGTAAGCCTGTGTCTTGGGTCTGAAGTTGAGACCTGCTGTCACTTACCAAGTTACCTTCCTTCATGGTGGAGGTTGGCTGGATGAATACTAATTACAGGTGAAAGCATGGAGTCAGAACCCAGTTTACAGATTTAATTATGGCTCTAAGATCCTTAAAATTTTATGTATTTATTTGTTTATTTATTGAAGTTTTCTACAAGAGCAGAAAAAACACAATTTTAATCTTTGATGAATGTAATATGTACAGACTACTGTTTTTTCTTAAAAGTACAATAAAAATTATACCCTTCATCTTCCTTCTGTCTAGTTTTCTATTTTTTAGTTTTTAGTGTTATTTTTTGGTGGTACCAGGGATTGAACTCAGGACCTTGTGCTTACCAGAAAAGCACTTATTCCACTGAGCTATCACCCCAGTCTCCACTAGTTTTATTTTTCTGTCCCACCCCAAAAGCATGGTCTCCAGCTGGCCAGATAGCTCAGTGGACTAAAGCACCTATTTAGGCAGAGTGCAGCGGCCAGGGTTTGGACCTGGGGTGGTAGCATACTCCTGTAATCCCTGCATTTGGAAGTCTGAAAGCAGGAGTCTTATCACCATGAGTCTTATCTGTGCAATGAGACCCTATACCAAATACATTAAAAAAAAAATCCACACACTCCTCAACTCTCTGCTCTTTGTTTCTTAAAAACTAGCTATCTGATCAGTTGAAATCAACTCCATGGAACTATAAACATTTCCTCTTCCCTCACTGACACTTCTAAAATCTCCCTTGACTATAAAAGTATGAAAGAAAACAGACTACATGGAAGCATTATTCTGCATGCAGAAGTCCTTCCCTCTCTTTCTCTCTCTCTCTCTCTCTGTCTTTCATTGGAGCCTCAGCAGTCAGTTTCATTTATTGTCAGCATTTTGTCTTTGACACATCCATTGTTCTGTAGTCAGTAGGACAAAAGGCGAAGTGTAATTTGGAAAGTCAAATGTTTTCTTTTCAGAGGACAGTGGGTTGTCCAAAGTTCTTCCAGCCTAGAACATAAATAACTACCTTTTAGCTCATCAATATGGAGAACAGAATGAATGTCCAGCTGCTGTTCCAAGTCCAATGCCATTTCCTTCGGCAGGGCAGGAAGAAAAGGCCTGGGTGTTTCTCCAGGCTTTTTCTGTTCTTCCTCACCACAGTGCTTTACTATAGAAAAGACGCCACCTCAATCCCCATCTGGTGAAATGTGAATCCAGAGAAAGGAAGCTCTATAGCCCCAGAGTTAGCTTTTAATGAATCCTTTGTGGGTTTTCTCTTTCCAAAATAAATGGCTTCTTTGTCTATGCTGCCGTTCAAGAACAAGTAGTGAACTGGAACATATAGACTTCAGTGGTCAGTAGCTGCCCTTTCACTTTGGTGTGAATTAATGTTTTTCACAGTAGGACACTAGGGGTTGAATTAAGGGGCATGCACTCATGACACCCTCCTAATACTTTTCCTTATATCTAAATTTTTGACAAGGTACCAGGAAATCTCTAAGTCACCCAGGGTGGGATCAAAATTTGGATGATCTCACCTCCCTGAGCTACAAGGCTGTACATCCACACCCAACTTGAGAATTCCCTTTCATTACCACACTGCAGAAAGTCTCATATGAGCCCATCAGACACTTATGCTACCATCACAGGAGCTGGTTCAGAGAAGATGTGCAGTGATGCAACACTATTTTTAATTGTGTAGAAAATATTTTCTAGAAATATGACAAAGAAGTCCACAAACTCAAACACATGTACAGATGCTTGTTTCTCTAAAGGGTGAGCTATTAATGCTAGATCCTTACACATGAAGATAAAGAGGCCACTTTGTCTTCAGTTTTCAATAATTATCTAGTTGTCAACCACATAGAAAATTTAAATGCTTCAAAAGTATTTTTGCTTGCATATCAAAAACCATAAGTATTGCTCTTTTATGATGATGCTTAAGAATAATTATAATCTACTGAACTATTTTGACACCCCCCCTTTTTTTGAGAACTCTGGATATAAGATAATCTGTACAGTAAGGTCCTATAACTCAGTGGTGTCCCTAATTTTCTGATCAAGGAGATTATGGGGCCACAAAGAAAAGTGACTGATGATGTTGAGTGTGTCTCCATGGAGAGAGAACATTCTTTTAAGCTTTCACAAAGAGTGAATTGGTCAAGTGGTGGATGTGACTCATATACATTGCTGACACTGACAGAGGATCTACAAACTGCTGTACAGGGTTTCAGGATAAATCCTGAGGGGACTTGACTGACCTTGTCAGATGCAAAAGTTATGGTTTTTGTTGTTGTTGTTGTTATATAGGTCTTCCTTTATCTTGGTCTTAACCATCCAGCAGAAAAGCATAAACACTAGGTATAAAAAGCAAAGCCATATTAATAGGCTGAGCTGTAAAAGCTCAAGTCAACAACTTCTGACATTGCTAGTCCTGCTATTATGAACTATTGGTCTATATTGGAATTAGTTTGCTGAATTCATGCACCTACACTATATGAATGGTAATGGGATAGCCATCTCTGTCAAAGGTAAACAAAAAAGGACAACATAAATGAAGTACGATTTTGTAGTGAAAAAAACACTGTGTGTGTGTATGTGTGTGCGTGTATATTAAGATAGATATACAGCTACTTTCTTTTAGTTCAATAAGAAGAAAGTTTTGTACTGATAGTGTTTAGACAAGATATCATGTCTGCATCTTGTACTATGAATAACTACTATGAAGACAACAATGTGCAATGGATTAATTATTGTAACTGTCCTACTAACCTCTTTTGAAACTGTCTCATTGTTGTTTCTTTCTCAATAAAATTAATCTTAAAAAGCAATGATTATACTCTGCACAACTTGCCAATACAATGAATAAACATATATTAAAATCAAGGTAAATAATGCAAACTTTGAGTACAATTTCTGTTCTGCATGAAAAATTTTGATTAAAAAAAGTAAGGAAGAACTGGGGCTGACAACATAGCTCATTGGACTACAGCATCTCCTTAGGCAAGCTTAGGCAGGCACAGGCACTGAGATTCGATCCTAGGGTGAGCTGGGCCAGCCAGAACTCGGGCATAACAGTGCACACTGTGATCACATCACTGGGGAGGCTGAATGCAGTAAGATCACTACAAGTCTGAGCTGTGTAATGAGACCCTGCCATGACAAAATATAAAAAACATAGGAAGAGAGACTATAACTGAACGTAGTACAAATGAACCTCCACTACATAGGGGTACCCAGCCCAATGTGGTTTAGTGGATCATAACCATACTTTAATTCTCATGAACCAGGTAAAAGGAATAAAGAGGATGCAAATTAACTTCTGGTGGAAGAGACAATACTGTTGACAAAGGTTTTTCTTTTATAGTTCTACTATAAGATACTGTGTCTCCAGACCCACAGGAAATAGTCAAATCAGTGCAGTGCCTCAACTGTAAAGCATGTGACATGTGTAACAAGAATCAGAATTTGATTCCCAGTACCAAAATATATATAAGAAGCATTTTATTTTACTGCATCTTTGTATTTATTTATTTTTGTATTTTGGGGAAGGATCTACAGGGTGTACAGGGTCTCAGTACTAGATTGGACTTATAGTGATCCACCTGTTTACAGCCTCCCAAAAGCTGTGACTACAGCTGTGTGCCACCATTCCCAGTCCCAGTTACTGGGTCAGCAAGCCCTGGAAGCAGGGCTAGCACGGCAGGCCAGGGGGTTGAACTCCTAGCCCCTGAGCCTGCTTGCAGGGCTTTAATCCACTGAGCTATTTGGCTGGCCCTTAAAAGCCTAATTTTAATGGTGATACTTTAAAACTATAATGATAATCACGAAGGAGTACTAAAAATGTGAAACATTTTAATATTACTGTTATCTGTTAGTGTTTCTATTGATGTAGGGTAAAAATAAAAGGTAAAAAAAGGAAATAAGGGAATCATAAGTAATTTGTACTTTTAAGAAAACTAACACTTTTGGGTCTCATTGGATGTTAGCTATGAAGACTTGTTTAATTGTGTGCTCCTTTCCTTCCATATCCAACTCATGCTAAATTTGTCAGACAAACTGAAAGGTCAGGTCTTGGCTTGACTGAGAAGGTAAAGAGTCGAAACCTTATATTAATATAAAGTGATAGGGTGAGAAAATCCGCAAAATGTTTAAATCACACATTTAAAACAAAAAAAATATGGGATATACTTCCACTCCTCAGGCAGGTGGTCACCTCCTTCTAGGGCATCGACCCCTTGAGAGAAGCACAAATGCTCCCTGATCCAGGCAGGAAGCTTCCGTCTCCCTTCAGAGCATCCCTTTTCTGTCCTTGAGTGTGCACCTTTTCATGTCTGCCTGATAAACCCTTCCTGTGCCTCTTACTGAAAGCTCTTAAAAATTCCTTCCCCGTGGCAGCAATCAGTGAACCTAGAAACTTATTCTGCACAAGGGACAAGTTGGTTTTCCTAGTCCAGCCATGACACTCCTCAGGCCCTGCCTGGTGACACACATGAGCTCCACTTTTGAGATCTTTCTACACACCATCCATAGATTTCATGCTTTCACTGGGTGAACCCTCAGGTTATATTCAATAGAACACTAATGTTCGCTTTGTGAGGCTGTATCAGATACCTGTATCTTGAGGAATCTGAAGAAGACCAAAGAATTACAGATCTACACACCATCACATGTATTTGCTCTTTAAAACAGTGTGTATTTTAAGTTAATTCCAAGTAAATTTTTCATGCATTGTTCTCAATTTTCAAATGCCAATGTTTGATGCATCTAAGCCAGCTTAATTTTTTCACAAGGCATAATGGAAATATTTGCTCATATTACCCATTAATTTCCCAAAAGCCAGTGTTCTAAAACTTGAAAACAGTAGAACCTCAGTTCCTGAACGCTTTTGATAATGAATAATTTGATGTGTAAACAGAAGTATTTAGCAGATTTCTCCTTTCATTTGGAAACTTTGCATCAGATGACAAACAGGACAGGCTATTTTTCCAGAGTTGTGGAACAAATCAAGTTTCTGAACTGAGATGCCAAAATATGCTATATCAATTAACACATGCAGCCCTTTATTGTCAATGGTTTCAACTAACATACAGCCTTTGGTGAGCATAAAAGAAAGGAAAGAAATAGAAATCAACACACATGTCATAGAGAAAAAAAAATTAACAAATTGAAGGATGTGGTTGGTGAAACAGATTAGCTGGACTGAAGCTGAGCATAAGGACACTATATGAGAATGGACATCCCTTGGCTGTATGGTTACAGCTTAGACCCTGATGTCACCAACAGCCTCCTGAACTTGTAGGAGTAAATTTGGGAAGGTTCATGGGTAAACAGGGCCATGAAATTTATTTATTTATTCCTAAGGGTAGGCCAGATAGCTCAGAAGATTCAAGGGCCCACTTAGGCAGACACAGGGTCTAGAAGTTCAATCCCCAGGTCTGTCATGCCAGCCCACTCCCTAGGGTGCACTGAGCCAGAGACTGAGACTGGGCGTGGTGGCGAGCCTAAAATTCCCACACTTGGGAATTATTACAAGTCCGATCTGTGTAGTGAGACCCTGTACACCCTGTACCAAGTACATTAAAAAAAAAAAAAGAAAAAGACATTTATTCCTGGATCATTCCACTGGTGCATACACAGTGAAAGGCGATGCTGCAGGTGATCCTGGTGGGCAGCGAGCCCCTGGGAGGTCCCAGCAAGGTCAGTCTCCTGCACTCTTGTGTCTTACTTTCCGCTATGCTTTTTGCCGCTCTGTCAGGCGCTCGTTGTCTGCTGTGCCGCCCCTCTGAAATGCTGCCCTGCCTTGTGGCCAGCCAACTGCGGACTGAGACGTCCACAAACATGAGCCAAAATCATCCTTCCTGCCCAGGTTGTGCATATCAGGCATTGTGTCTCAGTGGCAGAAAAGTAACACGGCTGTTACGCCAAATTGTGCAGTCACTGGAGATTCTTATTGTACTTTCATAATTGAAGTGCTATTTTCAAACTGAAATATTTCAATATTTTTAAATTATAAATTCATCTATATATTTTACGAGATAGTTTTTCATATATATAGTTGATGACAGCGGATGGTTAAAATGTAAGTAATTCTACTTTATTAATGCAAAAGACAAACTATTTGTACATTTTTACCATTCTATCATGATTATATTTTTAAATTATTATGCTGTTGAATTATTCTTTTGGTGAAATATTACTGTGGTATACTTTACCCATGTAACATAGTTAAAGACTATAATTCAAACTCTTCCAGCACTTACACACCTAGATAGTATTATCATCATAGTTAATTGTAAAATAGTTATTTTTCTGACAAACAAACAGAGTTTATACCACTTAGAATCAGCCCTTCCTCCTTTATCACCAGGCTTGTGCTCTGGCACCAAGCATCGTATATCTTTCTTGGTTCCAGAAATTCATGCATTCCAGAAGTTTCATAGAAACTCCTTGATTTTCCACTTCGCAATCCCTAGAACTTCAAAAAATGACCAACTCTTTTTTCATTAGTCACAGATATCTACGATAGAAACACAAAAATAGAGGTACTTACAAAATTTCAAGTTCCTATATATGTGGATATGGTTGCATTTAAATCTAAATCTTTCTCTCTGTGGATTTTGTCACATTTATTGACTTTTCCATTTAGCCTAGTTCCTCATTCTTGCGCCTCAGATAGTGAAGGGTACTTGCATGCAGAGAAAGATTTCTAGACTGATTGGCTGCTTTTCTTTTGACAAGTTGAAGATGTGTTGCTTTATGCGTTCTGGTTAGTATAGTTAAGTCAGAACTAATTACTGTATTTTTCCGGACAAAATTTTTCTGTTTTCGCTGCCTGATCTCATGATTTTCTTTGTTATGACTGAATTTCATCCATTTGAAAAAGAATTCCTTTGGTGAGATTCTTTGTGCTTATCTCATTTTATTTTTACTCTCTATTCTCTAGTGTTTTGCCCAACTAATTCTCATTCTTGTAAATTCTACCAACTGTCTCTCCAATATGCGAAACTACCAGTTTCCTTATATTCCATCAGTCCTGTATGAAGTCATGTACTTCCATTCAGGAAGACAGGAAATAAATGACAAAAGAAACCAGAAAAACCCGCTAAATTCATGGAAACTAAACAACACCCTACTCAGCAATCAATGGGTTGCAGAAGAAATTCAACAAGAAATTCAACAATATTTGCAAGTCAATGAAAATTCAAGTACAACTTACCGGAATTTATGGGATGCCATGAAAGCAGCGCAAAGACGGGAAGAAATCATAAAGATTAGAGCAGAAATTAACTCAATTGAGATGAAAAAAACAGTTCAAAGAATCCACAAGTCAAAAAGTTGGTTCTTTGAAAAACTAAATAAAGTTGATAAGACTCTTGCCAACCTCATCAAAAAGAGGCAAAAGAAAATTCAAGTACAAGCGATAAGGAATGAAAAGGGTGAAATCACCACAGACCCAGTGGAAATTCAGAAGATTATCGATAGTTACTTCGAGAATCTTTACGCTCACAGAATAGAAGACACACAAAAAATGGACAGATTCCTCAAAAGGTACAAATTACCAAAACTGAATCAAGAAGATATTACAACTTTCGACAGTGAAAAAGTAGAAATTATATAACTAATTTCACTTTGGAAATTTTAGTTTTTCTTTATTCTATCTTATTTTTTATGTATTTAGTACAGGGTCTACATGGTCTCACTGTACAGACTGGATTCCTAGTGATTCTCCTGCTTCCAGCTCCCAAGCACTGGGATTACAGTTGTGCACCACCACACCCAGTCTCAATCATCTGCCTCACTGTGCCCTGAGGGCGGGGCTGGCATGGCAGGCCAGGAATCAAACCCGTGGCTCCTGTGTCTATCTAAGCAGGATCTATGGTCTGATGATCTATTTGGCCAGCCCTAGGAATTTTCATTTTTGAAAGATAAAATGTTGATATTTTATGTGTTTATGATGCCAGTTCAGATCTTACTCTTGATTGCCTCATATCTGATCTTTATATTTTGTGCTTTGGAAGAAGTTAAGTGATACAGCATTCAGGCTCTGATGTTTCATTCCAATGAAAAGGGGTAGTTTTATAACAATACTCAAATGGAGTATTTGCTGGTCACCCTGGGCCTGTTGTTTCCCAGGTTTAATTCACTGCACCATGTGTGTTGAGGAGCGCAGGCTGCTGTCTGCCTTTCTCTGGCTTAAGTGATACAACTTCCAAATTCTGCTTTTCCTTAGATATTATGAACTTTTGTTTTATTCTTAAGTCATTGTCTTATTTTTAAATAGACCTATAAGCAATTATTATGCTAGGGTTTCAATAAATATTCATTTTGTTCAGCATAAAAAAGTCAAGCCAGTTTTGGGGTGTTTACTGGTCCATATTACCCCAGTCAGAGTTACTCAAGCCATACTTTTCATCCATTCCCACAACACATCCTACTTGATAATCCAAAGCACAAACAAAAACAAAAGCTTTT
>PVKA01007913.1:0-75522 GCA_004027165.1 Ctenomys sociabilis
GGCTCCACAATCTCCTTGCTCAGAAAATTTGGAGCTCACCTGAGTCTCATAATATTGCAGTACAGGTTCTCCTATGTCCTGAGTCTTCGCTGACCTTGAAAGGCTAAGTCCAAAATGTTGGCTGGCCTTGTGGCTCTTCTATTTCTTCAACTCTGACTTGGGATCTTAGGTTGTTAACCATCCAGAAGAAAAGCTGATTTATACAAACACAGAATGGTTCTTCCTTTGTATCCCCCTTTTTTTGTTTAGTCCTATCAAAGATGTGTATTCCATTGTCATTCAATTGTTATAGGTGCCTGAACTCAAAGAAATAATCAAACACAGTCCAACAGTCCACAATAATAGTGGGTTATCTGAAGAAGTTGTTGACTATAGCCATTTACAGCTATGAGAGTAGAGGTTCTCCTATGTCCTGAGTCTTCACTGACCTTGGAAGGCTATGGCCAAAATGTTGGCTGATCTTGCAGGCCTTTCATTTCTCCAATTTTTGATCTGTAAACTTAGGTTGTTAAGCATCCAGAAGAGAAGCTGATTAGTACCCTGCAACATATGCAGTTAAGTTTCCCTAACTATCTGACTATATTCTTTTTAGTTGTTGTTATACCTTTCTATTTGTATTTCTTCTTTTGAGTTCTTATACTAAGGAGACTATATGATATTTGTGCATGTGTGTCTGGTTTATTTCACTTATGAGTATATGTTCAAGTGGCATCCACTTCACTATAAATGCTTCAAGTTTATCATTCTTTATATCTGAGTAATACTCCATCATATAGGAAAATCCTATTCAAGCCAGCTATCCCCCTACTGGGAATTTTCCCAGAGGAACTGAAAATGTCAGATCATAGTGATATATGTGTACTTATGTTTATAGCAGCACGAATTGTGATAGCCAAATCTTGGAAACAACCAAGATGCCATCGTATGAGGAATGGTTGAAAAAAATGTGGCATTTCTATACACTCTCATGTTTTGTACACTTCTTTCTAATAAACATTTCCATCATTCTCCAGTAAAACGAAGAGTGACAGAGAAACAAAAACAAGTTATTTTCTTCCTTGTAGTCTTGGAATATTTCTGAGAAAATAAAACATTTTGCCCTTGTCAATTTGGCTTAAGAAAGAAGTGAGCTCTTTAAACTTCTTCCATGTTCCTTACCTCAGCTCCAAAGTATAGTAGTGTAGTTACTACTTCTTGTCTAATACTTAATTGATGTTGCTGGCAAATTTTATGTTTTTACTTTGGGAAATGCATTTTGTAAGTGATTGGGGGGTAATTTTTCTTCTAAATCTTTTCAAGAATCCTTTCACTAATAATGTCACAAACAAAGATGATTTTTGACATATAATAGAAGCAAAATAACATAGCAATTACTAAATATTTTTGGAACAAAAATTTAGCATTCAAAAATAAAAATATGCTTTCAAATGAAGTTCTTCATTTAAGAGACAAAGAAAAACTTTCAGTTGAAAGGATTAGAGAAAATTTTGGTATCTATTATAAATTCAGTCACTATTCAACAATAATATCAATTTCATATCCTTTTGGTAAAATACCCACAAATCATCAGTCACTTCTCAAGTAAACATGAGAACAACAAAATTATAACACAAAATCTTCATGGAAAGAACACCTTCATTGAACGTTCAGGCTGATATACCACCCCAAGTGGATAGAATGTCCAAAAAAAGAAAAAACCTAATATAAAACTAAGAAAAAATCAGGAAACACTGTATCAGGATAGCTAGATCTCTACAAGGCCCCTAGGGAATGACTTTATTAAACAAAGAGCCATGATACAGATTAATATATCTTTATCCCTAATGCATTTCTTTTTATCACATAATGGTTGAAAAGGGAAAAATCTTCAGTCATAAATTCCAAGAATCTTTTCAACTTGTAGTGAGATAAAGCCAAGTTCAAATTCTATGCATGACTATGGGCACTTTGGTTTTGTGTTGTATCAGTTTGGGAAAATAAAAACTGTGTTTATCTCAGTGAGTGTGATAAAAATTCAGCATAAAATGAATGTGAAAATCTGAGTACAATACTTACCATAGACTTACTAAATCATGAAACTGTACCATGTAATAGTATTAGTGGTGTTCAGGATATTTGATAAAAGTTATAATTACTTTATTAATATTATTTCACCCTTTGAATAAAGTCAAGAATTTTCATTCTCCCCATCCTGTCACAAATAGGTACAACTTGACAAACTGACAGTATGAATTACAAAATTGTCAGTGGCAGGTGTGGGATCTTCACAAATTAGACATCTACTTTTGTGGTTCATCTTTGTGTAACATACACATAATTTAAATAAGATTAAAATTATCTGTCAGGGAGGGCCTACTGGTTAGCTCAGTTGTTTAAGCGCCTGCTCATGCAAACGCAGTCAGGTGCAGGATACCATGGTTCAATCCCCAGCTCCACATGCCTCGGCAGACCCACCCTTAAGGCAGCCTGAGCCAGCCAAAAAATAAAAAAGAAATAAAATCCTTCTCAACTTTAGCCTTGGAGATAGCTCTTTGGGTTAAGCACTTGCCTGGCAAGCTCTAGGTCTTGAGTTCAATCCCAGGTGCTGAAAAAAAAAAAGAAAGAAGAAGAAAAGAAAGAAAATCTTAAACAAAATTGTCTGTCAAAATGTAATTGGAAGAAATGATAATACAATATAAAATATATTTCTCATTTAAGTAAGGTACCATTTTTTAATAAAATCATGTCATCCCAGGCTTTGCAATTCCAACAAAGATGCTCTCCTGGATTATCTAAGAGTTAGGAAAAATGTATGAGTATGTGCCCTCTACTTTTACATATTTATAAAACCTTATTTAATTTCAAATTCATAAACAAGATCAGTGCATAACAATTTATTCCACTAGTTAGTAAATACAGTATGTATGTCTTTCTTCTACAGCTATATAGTAGTGTGGAAGGAAAATATTTATTTTTAAACCTAAGATATATAATCAGGTCTAGGCAAAATTGTGAAAGAAGTCAAGATTTTCTTGGTTAAATGTCTTCCTTTCTAGATTTGGCCTATTCTACCATTTTTCTGCTCCTAACTCTTATGGTTGCATATAGATGTTCCCCCAAAGCCTCATATGGATGCAGGTAGAGCTGTCTGGAGATGGCTGGGTTTAGGGTGTGGTGCTGGGTTTCATGCTGTGATGCTGAATCTATGTGTGTCCTATCCTGAGTACGAGTGCCAGCCACCTGAAGGGACAGACCTATTGCCCTCATTTGCTGCTTGCTGCCTCCTGCCTGTCCTGTCTTGCCACAGAGTGCAATGTCCCTTAGCAATGCCATAGTGCATTGTAGCCAGTCAGCTGTGGACTAAAACCTCCACAAACTGAAATACAATAAGCCTTTCATTTGTTAATTTTGAGGGTATGATATTTTTCCTCAACAATGAGAAAAGTAATTAAGACACTATATATTCCTCTGAACAAACATTTTTTGCAGGACCCTCTGTCCTGCCCTTCTAACTCTGCTGAGAATTGTAATACTACATTCATTTGTTTCAATTTTAAAACTTGTAGTTTAATGTACTTTTTGCCCAGATTTTCACATGATTTTCAAGGTAACAGCTTGCTCTTTAATTTACCGTTTTACTTTAAAGTCTTAAATTTTATGAGGACAAAAACTTTACTGACTCTTTTAGTATGTAAGTATCATATAAGTTGCTTGATATTCTTACATTCATTCTTAAACTCATTTGGCAAATTGCATTACTGTACTCAATAGGTATATCCAGGAGAAAAATCAACAATAAGAAGCATAGACTTCAGCATGATGCAGATATAAATTATATAATTATGAATTTAAAGTTTTTCAGTTGAAAAGTTTGTAGGCTTTCCTTGCAAAACAGCACTAATGCTAAATCATTGGATTGCATGAATGTTGTTGGTTCCCATAGTAGAAAATTCAGAAAGTTGTTTGATGTTGGTTGTCATTTCCCAGAGGGCAAATAACTTCTTCACCAATAATTATTCTAGCTAGTGTATAATCAGATAGAAGCATTAAATTATATAATGTTCAGAAGTTCATGGTTCTCATTTTAGTTTTGTTATTTTCTTATTATTTAGAATATATCATTTTTCTATTTCTAAAACTAACACATATTTTCTACTCTATTGTTCTCTTATGAAGGATGAAAATGTTTTATACTCACTCATTTTAAAAAGACCATGCTAGAAATATTAGAATTCCAAATCATTTTGTATCAGAATAAATTAGTGTAATGTAGAATAATATTTAACATTTCAAAATGTTTTGCATATTGACTAATGTATGACAGAAAAAATGTAACTGTCTTAACTGGAAAAGCTAAACAATAAATATTTTTATAACCCCCCAAACAATTGCCTCTTTTCTTTATCATGGGTAAAATAGCATCATTGCATTTACTGTAAAAAATAAGATTTTTTCACTTGAGAAATCATAGCTCTTTATTCTTTTCCTCATCCATTCTAAACCCTTAATCATTGCATTTCTCTCCAACTATTTCTGAAACACTCAAATGATTCCACACCATAAATGGTTTCAGCATTTGCAGGAGAGCCAATAGATTATGAAGTAATGTTTCTTTTATCCTGACCATTTTTGGTTTAATATTGCTTCGTTCTTGTCATTAATCTCACAAAGTTCCCAGTCTATGTAGTGGGTTTTGTTTGATTACTTTATTTTTATCTTCTTCTATGAACAAATATTTCTTAAAAGAGTAATATGCATTACCCCAAACTGCATTTAATGTGTATGAACATTTTCTGAGTTACTTTCTTAGTTGAAGTAAAATTTATAGAGAGTGAAATAAACAGATCTTAAGAGTTCAGAGTAGGGCCAGCTAGACAGCTTAGTGGACTACGCACCTGCTCTGGCAAGCTCAAGGACCAGGGTTTGATCCTCAGCCCCCATGTTGCACTGCTCTGAGCCAGCAATCCAGTCCAGGCATGGTGATGCATGCCTGTAATCCCAGCTCTGGGGAGGCTAAAAACAGGAGATCACTACCAGTCTGAGCTGCATGGTGACACTCTGTACCAAATACCCAAAATTTTTAAAAAGAGTTCAATGTACTGATCTGTGCAAAATGTATCTACTATTGTACTAATCCTCAAGGAAAACATGGGGCTATAAAAGTTCCCACATGCTCTGCTCTACTCTGAACTGATCTTGTACAGGCAATCACTGTGTATTTAAATTAGCTTTACCTGCATTTGGGCCTCAACACTTTATTGGGAGTGTTGAGAATTTATTTCATGTGATGGTGTTTTTTGAACATGATTCAGTATGTTTTTTGACTTACCTGTGTCATGCTTTGAATCAGCAGCATATTACACATGGACAAATAGGTATATATTTTATGAACTTTTTACTACTTTCTGTTTGGGCTATTTTGTTCACAGTTATAATATTTTATTTTAAAGAGAAAAAACAGTAAAAATGACACCAAAACTCAAAATAATGTAAGAATCTAACAACGATTATTATGTGAAGTAACTATCTTTGAAGTAGTTACTCAGTTTATAAGACACAGGCATACAAAAAAAAATACTAAATGTTCCTTTCAATGCACTAATAGAAATTTGTAGTACAATTATCTTAGCTATACTGTGTGTTTGTGTGTGTGTGTGTGTGTGTGTGTGTGATTCCACTTCATGCTTTTCTTCTTTCCCCTATGACAGTTGTTCTTTCCTTTTCAGTAGTTCTTCCCTTTTCAAAATACCATTGTACAGCCAGGCATGGTGGCGCAGGCCTGTAATCCAAGCACTCGGGAGGCTGAGACAGGAGGGTTGTTGTGAGTTCGAGACCAGCCTGAGCTACAAAGTGAGCTTAAGGACAGCCTGAACTGCATAGTGAGACCCTGTCTCAAAAAGACAAAAAATAAAACACAAAATACCATTGTACATTTAGATATTATTTGTTCTTTCAGTGTCTTACCCTAGGGAGATAAAATGATGTTTACACCTGTGAGTCTGATTTATTTCACTTGTAGCGGCAGTCAAATAGATCAGCAGATTAAAGTGCCTGCAAGCAGACTCAGAGGCCCGGGGTTCAATCCCTGTGCCTGCTGTGCTGTTCCCACCCCTCAGGTACACTGAGGCAGCAATTGAGACTGGGCATGGAATCATGTGCCTGTAAGCCTAGCTCTTGAGAGGCTGTAAACAGAAGGATCACTTTGAGGCCGATTGAGTAGTGACACTCTGAACACCCTGTAGCTCCTTCCCTAAAATAAAAAAAAAGAGCACCTCTCTCTGATTTATTTCATTTGTGAGTACGGTCTTTAGTTGCATCCATTTACTTGTTAATGCCTCAATCTTATCTTTCTTTATAGCTGAAGTAGTACCTGATTGTGCAAAGTACTACTTCTTTCCCATTCTTTCCTCAGTTGATGGGCATTTGGTTTGTTTCCAAGATTTACCTATTACAAATTGTGCTGCTATAGACTCAGGTGCATGTCCATGTCACTGTGATATAAGATTATCTGGGTCCCCTCTAATCGTACTTTTTGGAGGAATCTCTATACTGATTTCCACAATGGTTGTGCCAGTCTTTACTCCTATCAACTGTGAAGGAGTATTTCCTTTTCCCCACAACCCTGCCAGATCTGTTATTGACTGATTTCTTGAGATAGCCATTCTTTCAGTAGTAAGGTGGAATCTAAGTGGTATTACCAAATGACAAAATCAAACAATCTAAGAAAGAAAGTAAAACATGTATCCATTGAAAATTATAGTAATCTGAAAAAAGAAATCACAGATTTCCAAAATTGGAAAGATATTTTTTGCTGATGGATGGGAACACCCAACCTTGTGAAAATGGTCATACTCACAAAACTATTAATTAGACAAAATGCAATCCCAATCAGAGTACAATTATATACCTCACATGTATGTAGGAAACATTGTTAAAATTCATCTGAAATCAGTAGAGACCTGACATAGGAAAAGCAGTTCTTGGCAACAAAGGCAAGGCAGGTGGCATCACAGTCTCTGACTTTAAATTATACTACTGCGCTATTGTGATAAAATCAACATGGTGGTGACAAAAATATAGGCCTGAGCATCAGTGGAACATACTAGAGATGCAGAAACAACTCCAAACACACTCAATCACCTCATCTTTGACAAAGGGGCCAAATATGTTCGCTGGAACTAAGCCTGTTTACCAAATTGTGCTGGAAAAACCCACTTTCCACATCTCAAAGACTAAAACTAGACCCAGGTCTATCATCATGCACTAAACTAAAGTTAGAATATATCAAAGATCTAAATATTAAAACAAAAACAGTGAATCTACTGGAAGAGAAAGTAGATAAAAATCTTGATATGGAGGTAAATCTTTAGTTAATGAACAAAAATAAAATCTCATTGAAAACACTTCAAATAATCAAAAACTGTGTCTCCTCTTATTAAAAAGTTTTTGCACATCAAAAGAAACTACCAACAGAGTAAAAAGGCAACCAACAGAGTGGAAGAAAAGGTTAGACAATTGTCTCTTAAAAATAGCACTTCTATCTAGAACATACAAACAATAAAAAGAAAAAAACACACACACACATCAGGCCCCCAAAATTGAAAGATTTTGTATTGTTCCAATACAAAAGGAACATCTGGGAGGAATACATAGTTCTCAGAGAAAGAAATACAAATGGCAAATCAATATGTAAAATTTTCAATTAAGTCATTTTTTTGTATATTTGTATTTCTTTCTCCTGTGGAAATAGCAAAACGTGTAATTCCTATCAGCAGTCTATACGTGTATTAATCTTGAGAAATTGGCAAAGCATTGTCAAAGAGTCCAAAGAAGTTGGTCAGCTTCCACCAGTACAGGAAAGCCCCATCTGTTGTATTGCATTATCAATACACATAGTTGTCAATCTTTTCAGTTTGGTATATCATGGTTGGTATGCAAAAGCATCTTGCACAGTACCACAAGTTGTATTTCCTTGATTGCATTGACACCGAAGGCATTTTAATGAATTTGCCTTCATTTGTATACTTTGGCTTTTACAAAATGACTTGTAAAATTATTTGGGATTATTTGACTGTTCATCAATATGTAAAAGTTATTTTCATTACAGAGTCTCTGACATTTACATTACAACTCTTTTTCCAAGCATCTTTTGTTTTTCATTCTTTTAATAATTTTTCATGAAAATGTTGTTTAGAGTGGCATCCAGTTTACCAATAGATAAGTTCTTTTTTATTTTTTTCTAAAATAAATTTACATACTCCAAATATTCCAGGTTCTTTCCTTTTGGTTGGGCACAAAGTTATTCAATCATTAATTACTGAAAAATTTTCTGGCCTTGTTTTTTGGAATATCTAGGTTTCTTGCCTCTGAATGGAACCTCTGTTGTGAGCTGATGAATTGTTTGTCATTTATAATCTAGATCTTGTTAATTTAATTACTATTGATTTACACTTAGACTTGAAAATAGGCATGCTTCTTATTTAATTCTCTTGTTCTTGTTCTTATTTAATTCTCTCTTTACCATTTTATTTTTTCTACTTTTTTAACCCATATAAAAATTACATTTAATCAACAAGCATCATAAACACAGGTGAACAGACCAACAAGAAAACATTAGAACATGTAAACAATTCGGTTACATTAGGGAATGCTGTTAGATGTGCTGCCCACTGTGGTGCATTGCCCACTGGTGGTCAATTTGCAACACCCAGCTGAACTGAACAAGGTGGCGCTTGCAGGGTGTGTGGGGCCCACTTAGGGATTGTTGCCAGCAGCATGAGAGGCAGAACTGGAGAAGAAGACGCACAGTGGCTGGGAGCTATTGGGGAAGCTATAGGGGATTGTTGGTTCTCCTGGAGGACCTCGTCATGGTGGTTGTTCTCATAGTTGAAGGAGCGCAGAACCTTGCTGTCACTGAGGATGGCTACAGTTCCCTTTGGAGGATTTCGGGTCCTCACTTTGAATATCGCTTCCTGGCTCCAGAGGTGACCCAGATGGTGCACTCTGTCTCCTAGAGAAGCTGGCCGCATTGGCTTTTCAATGGGAAATCAGTTTTCTTCATTGATGGAGGAGCTCAGGACCTCATTGTCACTGAGGGCAGCTGTGATCCTTTGCAGAAGAGCTCTAGTTCTTTGAGTATTGCTTCCTATCTCCAGTTCAGATCCCTCAGCCTGCTGGCACACATTCTTCATCCCACTGGCACAGACTTCCGAGCTTCCACCGACGACCTTTGGGCCTTCCCAGTGCAGATCCATGAAGAAGGCCTGCCTGAGACACTGCTGTGGGCTCCAGGCCTCCTGTGGCACTCCAGGGGGGCACTGAAATAGGCTTTAGGTCTTCAGCTGTACTCGTGCAGGATGTTACTGCAGGATCCAGACCCTCAGCTGGATTCTTTGAGCTTTAATGTGTGGACAGATTTCCTATATTCCCTTAGTGTGTGGACAGGTTTCCTGTATGACTCTCTGGGTGACTATTAAAAAATAATCTTATAATTGTGTCCTGCATTGTATTGTTTCCCCTTGCAGAACCCCAAACTACAACTACAATAAGAAACTTCTTTTTTAGTCATAGCTATAATTTAGAGCAGCTACCTATTCTTCTTGTGGACTTATGGATGGTACAGACATAGACTTTAACAGAGATCTCTTACATGTTCTGATTGCTTAATACATATGTTCTTCTTTTTTATAAGGCCCATGGGCCAGCCAGGACATATGGTGGTGTTTTCCCTTGAGGGCAAGAGTGACATGATCAGACAGCCTTGATGTGACGAGATCAAGCCAGCTCCTCAGTGACCCAGTCACTCTCCCTGCAGCTTTCAACCAGCAACAGCAAAAGACTGTTCACAGCCTTGGCCTGACCCCGGTGCACAGCCGGGGTGCCACTACAAAAACCCAGAACAGCTCAAAGCAAACTCCTGCATCAAACCCGAATGATCTAACACTAGAAGCAGAGCTCAAAAGGCAAAGAAACGAGAGAGAGGGAGAGCAAGGCCCATCATAAGACAAGGAGTTACCAGGAGTTTAAAGCTGAAGGTCTATCACTTTTTAGGGCTTTTTTTTTTTTTTTTTGTACTGAAAATGAAACTTGTAACCTTGTACTTGCCGGGCAAGCACTTGCTGCTGAGCTGTATCCCCAACACACCTTATTTTTCTCTTCTCTTAAATAGTGGTCAAAAGGAATTTTTGGTGGCCACAGTGGAAAGATAAGGAAATGTCCCATAAATAAAAGTGATCTCAGCAGCTGATGTGACATCCAACCTCCCCGTCATCCAGGATCAGTTAGTGGCAAGTTGCTAATGCTCAGTATTGTACCTCTTTCTGCTGTAGCTGGTCAGATTTGTTGCCAAGACTTTAGGCAAAAGTTTCAGCCCTTGGAGGTGATCCCTCAGACTGCTGGCACAGATCTTTCATCCTACTGGTGCAAACTTTCTAGCTGCCACCACTGACCTTTAGGCCCTCCTAACACAGATCTGTGAAACAGACTGGCATGAGACAGGGTCATGGGCTCTTGGCCTCCAGCTGGCCTCTTGAAGGACATTGTCCTGGGCATTCAGTCTTCAGCTGGAATCATGCAGGACATTGCTATGGGATCCAGGCCTTCAACTGGATTCTTTGGGTCTCTAGTGTTTAGACGGATGTCCTATACTCTTTTGCATTTGACTCTTTGGTTGGATATTATAAAAGAAGCCTATAAATTATGTGTCTTGAATTAAATCCTCTCCCTTGTCAACCCTCACTATAATTAAAAGCACAGATCTGCACACACACAAAAAGAAAGAAAGAAAGAAAGAAAGAAAGAAAGAAAGAAAGAAAGAAAGAAAGAAAGAAAGAAAGAAAGAAAGAAAGAAAGAAAGAAAAGAAAAAAAAGCCTTCATTGGAAAATTTGAGGGAAGATAGAAAAGGACTCCAGCTTAGGCAGAATACTCTAAAACAGGGATTCAGATCAGCCCTGCATTGTTTTTGTTGAAATAGGATCTTCCCATACAGTCCAGACCAGATCTGAACTCCCTCTTTAGCTCTGGCTGGCCTCAAATTTGTGATCCTCCTGCCTCAGCCGCCCAAGTGCTGAGATCACAAACGTGTGCACACACACATTTTAGCAGCTTCCTTCCTGCTGTTTGTGCATCTGTGTTAGTTTCTCTCCCATAACCAGAACAACTTAAAAGAGAGGCTTGTTTGGGTCCCTGGTTTCTGAAGGTCTAATCTTTGGTGGCTGAAATGGCACAGTGGAAGCGTACAGCAGAGGAGAGCTGTGGTAGCTGAAAGCAGAGAGAGGAAGAGCCAGAGCAGGAAGATAGGCAGCCCCAAGCATGCCCCTGTGACCTTCCTCCTCCTCTTGGGCCCACTTCCTAGCTGCGATTAGGTATGAACTCATCAATGGCCCAATTCATTGGTGTGGCCCCACAATCCAACGCAATCCAGTCACCTGCCAAAAACACATGTAATCCCAGCCCGCAGGGCCAGCCTAGATTACATAGCCAGTCCCAAGAAACAAAACAAAAGCAAATAAAAGCGCCACCTCAGTGCCCCTAAGCACTATTTCCTCCATGTTAACCATATTAATATTCTTTTTTTATTTTAATTTTAATTTTTATTTTATTGAAGTACAAATATCAGTGAGACAGTTTTAACATACCTTCACAAGATGGATTTGATAAATTAATACATTGAAAACAGTTTTCATAATGTTTTGGTATCATAAAAGGTGCACACATGATATTATACTTACAGACATTATTATAGCATATGTCTCTTACCAGAAAATTAAGAGAGTGTAGCTGTTAATGTATCTTATTTTTTATACCTGCATTACATCAAAGATATAGTTATACATATATGATCATTGGCAATTAAATAAAACTTTTATTTGCATTGTCATGCTTTTTATTGTATACATTAATACTATTTATATGTATATATCTCTGTATATATTAAGTTCAAGTTCATGAATTAGAATTCAATTTTTTATGAATTTCCTTATCTTCAAACTGATCAGTAAGTGAAATGCAATTTTATTCAAATACTAACATGGTTGTCAAAGTAGTTTCTAAAATTTTTATGGAAATAGAAAAAGGGATCGCGCCCACACCCACCCAGCTCGAGACCAGCCTGAGACATCGTGGCAGACTCCAGCAGCCTCCTCGATCCCACCCACACCCACCCAGCCCCAGAGACCAGCCTGAGACAGCGGCTGACTCTGGTGGCCTCCAGGATCCCACCCCAAGCTCTCCCAGTGAGTGGAGTCTCACTAGTCTGTTAAGTTTGAGATTATCCAGGTATGCCTATCCTGGATCTAGCTGTTGTGTTCAGTTCCTTTTTGCTGCAGCTCCTGTGGTTCCCCTCTGTTGGTTTCCTGGTCAGGTGAGCACGAACTGAACTGGGATGCACAGCAAGTAATGAAAATTCCAACTGTCTTGGCTGGCTTTGGGGCGAAGATCCGGAAAATTGCTGGAGTCAGCCCTCTTGTGTCAGGCAGGTCGCTCTCTAGGTGGGTGGGCCTGGGCTTTGGTAGGTCTTCTGGGCTCACAGAATGATAGTGGATGATTTTATTCACTGGGTAGGCTATATTGGGTCAGCCAGCCTGTTCTGGGTCCAGGTATACAGGCTGGAACCCGAGAAACCTGGGAAAGGTCCCTCAGGTGCATCGGGCCTGGAGTCCTCACTCACAGGCCAGGCTGTGCTGGGTTTCGGGCTGTGGGGTGGGACCTGGGATCACTGAAAAATGTCCCTCCAGCGTGGCAGGCTTGGAGTCCTCACTCCAGGCTGACCTGCACTGGGTATGGGGCCGTGGGGTGGGACCGGCAATCACTGGGAAATGTTTCTCTGGCGCAGTGGGCCTGGAACTCTCACTGGGCCACGGGGGGTGGGGGTCAGGGAATCCCTGAGAAATGTCTCTCCCAAACGGTGGGCCTGGAGTGCTACACTCACTGAACTTTGATGCCCAGGAAGTCGGGGAAATTCCCACTCACTCAGCGGGCTTTTGGGGAGGAGATCCGGGGAGGTGCTGGTGAGTGGGTCCTGAGGTTTCAGGCCAGTCACTGGCTTGGAGGGCTTCCAGGTAGCATGCGTGGGAAGAAGCCAAAGGCTCTCCCTCAGACTCACTACACTCTCACTGATCTGGGAAGCCTTGTGAGTTGTGCAAATTCCCACTCACTGGGAGAGCTTGGGGCGGGATCCTGGAGGCCACTGGAGTCAGCCACTGTCTCAGGCGGGTCTCTGGGGCTGGGCAGGTGTGGGTGGGATTGAGGAGGCTGCTGGAGTCTGCCACGATGTCTCAGGCTGGTCTCGAGCTGGGTGGGCGTGGGCGCGATCCCTTTTTCTATTTCCATAAAAATTTTAGAAACTACTTTGACAACCATGTTAGTATTTGAATAAAATTGCATTTCACTTACTGATCAGTTTGAAGATAAGGAAATTCATAAAAAATTGAATTCTAATTCATGAACTTGAACTTAATATATACAGAGATATATATACATATAAATAGTATTAATGTATACAATAAAAAGCATGACAATGCAAATAAAAGTTTTATTTGATTGCCAATAATCATATATGTATATCTATATCTATGTCTATATCTATATACCTTTTAGGCCATTAGTTGAATTTTTCTTGTTCTCCTTTTTTTCCTTAGTATTTTGTCATTGCTAAATTTTGGCACCAAGGATTAAACCCAGGGCCTCATGCTTACTAGGCAGGCACTGTGCTGTTGAGTTTAATCCTGGTCCTGAGGCTTTGTTTTTTTAATTTTCATTGTCCATTTATATAAACTTTTTTTTTGCTTAATTCTAAATATGCTTTTGATGGTGTATTTCTTAATGCTTTATGTTCCTATTAATTGCTTCTAATATATAATGCAAGTGAATTTTAAATATGGATCTTATAACTTTCCTAAGTATTAGTTTTTGAGTTTCTTGTTTGTTTCGTTTTTTTAATCATTCTTTAGATTTTTCAAACTATATTGTCTGCAAATAATAATGTTTTTATCCCTTATTTGTGAAATCGAATATCCTTTGTAATATTTCACTGACTTTTATCTGCTTATTGTTACTTCTAGCTCAATACTAAATATAAGAAGTAAAAGAGGTCTTTATCTTTTTTCAAATCTTGAGAAGATGTTTATTATTTCACTAAGTATAAAGCCTTTTTGAATGCATCCTTGTTTAAATTAATTTAGTTGCCTTCTATTTCCAAATTTCTGAGACTTTATATCATGAAAATGTCAAAATGTTGTAGTCTTCTCTTTTCTCAATTTATTAATATAGGATAGTTTTCTGTGATTCTGTATTATGATGGGATTGAACAATTCCAAATGTTAAGCTTATTTTATATGTCTTGATAAATTCTACTTTGTCAAATGTATGCTAATTTTTTGGAGTTATTTTCTGTATGTTTTAAGTTACCTTGCAATGCAAATTTCTGAATTCATACTTGCAATTTTGGTCAAACAAGTTTTTTTTTCATTTTCAACTTTGATTGCAGACAGCACATAAGCTTGCTTAGTGTGTCAGATAAGGCAATGGTACACTTCCAAAACCTATCTTCTTTATCCTTGAAATATGTCATATCTATGTATCATATTTTGATCAGTGAGCTGTGACTAGAGTTGACACGTGACATTTTAAAGCCAGGTCTACTTTTCAAATACTGAACATGTTTTTTTGTTTTGTTTTGTTTTTTGCATCATAGATCACTTTCCCAAACTTTTGTTGGATCTTCAGTTTTTATATACTTAGTGGACATGAAAAATACAGATATTTCTATAAAGGCAATAAATCTTTGAGTTTGTAGGTTACTGCAGTTTACAGCAGCCCAATTGATCTAGTTCTAATTATGGAAGTTAGGATTTCATAAATTCATAAATGAATTTCAAATAGTGAATCATTGCATAAAGCAATAGGCTATTTTTATAAAATATGGGGCATATATTGTGCAGCATAAATATTAATAGTATCAGTGTATGTGATAAAAAGCATAATGATGCAAATAAAATTTTAATTTTCAATAATCATCAAAGTTCATAGATTTCATTTTTCATGCAGTACCAAAGGCCTATAATAGTCAAGGTTTTGCTATATAGAGAGATGCAACACAAAATATATAAAGGTATAAGAAATTAAAAGATTGACTTATGATGGTCAGGCACAGAACTGGATGAGGATGAGTACGGAGGAGGTCTGCATACTGAGGTTCAATGCACAGTGAGATCTGGAGCTCACTGCATCATTCAGCTCAAGTCCATAACAGGAGACTGATAATTCTGCAACAGAAGGCTGAAGGATCCAATGAACAAGCCAAGAGTCTACACTTGAAGCCAGGAAACTACTTCCAAGAAGAAGCCAAAGACTGGAACTCCTCTGAAATAGTCAATCTGTATTTCCTTATTTCTCTTTTATACAACCATGCAATGATCCATACTAGGATGGATCCTCTACATTCTAGGTGCAGACAGCCACCCTACAGTAGGTTTTCTACACACAATGGGGTAAAATTTCTGAGTCAATTTAGTTAATTTTCTAAACTTCTCAACTTGACAAAATCAACCACTAAAATCGTCCCCTTGTCAACTTGGCAATGAGACAAACTTCTTTTATTAATTATTTAATTTACTTTTTATTATTTTTATATATAATTAATTAAATTTTTTTCAATATTTCAAACTGTTTTCATAATGTTTTGGTATTGTACAAGGTGCATACATGATATTATACTTACAGACATTATTACAGCAGATGTCTCTTATCAGTAAATTAAGAGAATGTAGCTGTTTGCATATCTTATTTTTTATACCTGAATTATATCACAAATTCAATAATTAACACTCTTTACCTTGTTATCTCCTTAGCGTTTGTCCATAGTACCAGAAGCCAACTTAATATCTTGTCCAACCACTATTAGTGCAAATCTTGCTTCTCATAGAATTATGCAGAAGCACGGCATATTTGTCCTAACTCTACTGTTCTTACACACACATCATGATTCTTCCTTTTTATAGCCCTTCCTTTCTATACACCTGTCAAAGATGGGTACTCTGTTGTCATGAAACCAATTCAGGTGCCTGAACTCGACGACACAATCTAACACAGTCCAGCATTCCACAATAATAATTATCTGAAGAAACTAATGACTCTAGCAATTTACAGTTCATTATTATGGCTTTCCATTGTATACCTCATTTTTATACTTTTCTGCTGAATGGTTAAGACTGAGACAGAGCAAGACCTATATAACAAAACATGTAGTTTTCGTTTCTGATGAGGTCAGTGAAGTGCTCTCAGGGTTTATCTTGTAATCCTGTGTTTTACTCTGTAGATTCTTTGTCTGTGTCATCCATGTGGATGAGTCACGGCCAATGCTTGACAAGTTTGCTCTCTGTGAGAACCTGAGAGAAAGTTTTCTCTCCATGTGACTCTCCCCAGATACACTATAGATCATTGATCTCCTTGCTCTGTAGCTCCATAATCTCCTTGTTCAGAAAATTTGGGGCACAACTGAGTTTCATGATGCTACAGTGCAGGTTCTCCTATGTCCTGATTCTTGGCAGACCTTGAAAGGCTAGGGCCAAAATGTTGGCTGGCCTTGCAGTTCTTGTATTTCTTCAATTTTGATCTGTGAGATTAGGTTGTTAACCATCCAGAAGAAAAGCTGAGTAGCACCCTGCATCATATGCCTTTCAGTTTGCCCTTACTATCTGACTCAGTTCATTTTAGTTGTTGTTGTACATTTCTATTTGTATTTCTTCTTTTGAAAGGACAGACTATATGATCATTGCACATGTGTGTCTGGTTTATTGCACTTATGAGCATATGTTAAAGTGGCACCCATTTCAATATAAATGCTTCAAGCTTATCATTCTTAATAGCTGAGTAATACTCCATTATATAGAAATACCACATCTTTTTCAACTACTCATGTGACAGACATCTTGGTTGTTTCCAAGGTTTTGCTATCACAAATTGTGCTGCTATAAACATAGATACACATGTATCACCATGATGTAATTTTTCAGTTCCTCTGGGAAAATTGCCAGTAGGGGGATAGCTGGCTTGAATGGGATTTCTTTTGAGGAGTCTCCTCACTCATCTCCACAATGGTTGTACCAGTCTACATTTCCACCAGCAGTGGAGAAGTGTTCCTCCAACATCTGTTGTTGGTTGATTTCCTTATGATAGCCATTCTTTCTGGAGTGAGATGGTATCTCAGTGTTGTTTTTATTTGCATTTAACAGATGACTAGTGATGTGGAGCATTTTTCCATATATTTGTTCACTGCTTTAATTTCATCCTCTAAGAAGTATGTATTCATCTCAGATACCCATTTCTAAATTGGGTCTTTAAATTTGAGGGCCCTGTTATTTCTTATTTCTTTATATATTCTAAACATCAGACCTTTGTCTGATTGCTTATTACTTAGGATTTTTTCAAAATTTGTGGGTTGTCTTTTCACTTTGTTGACAGTTTCTTTTGACATTCAGAAGCTCCTCAAGAAGAGTTGATACCAATTGTTGATTCTTTCAAGTGCTTCCTGTGCAAATATATGTTTGTTCATGAACTCTTTACCTACCCCTATGTCTTCAAGAGTTCCTCCTACTTTCTCTTCCAGGAGATTGAGTGTTTCTATTTTAATGTTTAGATCTTTAATCCATTTTTACTTTATCTTAGTGCATGGTAATAGAGCTGGGTCAAGTTTTAGTTTTCGGCATGTAGAAAGCCATGTTTTCCAGCACTATGTGTTAAAGAGGCTATCTTTCTTCCTGTAGGATTGTTTTGCCCCTTTGTGGAAGATCAGATGGCTGAGTATGTTCATAGATGCTTCTGCATCTTCTAATCTATTCCATTGATCTCGTCTATTTCTTTGGCAATACCATGTTGATTTTATCACAGTGGCTTTGTAGTATAATTTCAAGTCAGGAATTGTGATGCCTCCTACCTTGTCTTTATTGGCAAAGATTGCTTTTGCAATTCTAGGTCGTCTGTGGTTCCAAATAAATTTTAGGAATGATTTATCTAGGTCTGGGAGGTATGTTGTTGGCAATTTGATAGGGATTGCAATAAATCTGTACAGCAATTTTGGGAGTATGGCCATCTTCATGATGTTGGTTCTTCTTATCCAGGAGCATGGAATATCTTTCCATTTTCTGAAATCCTCTATAATCTCTTTTCAAAAATATGGAATGCTTGGAAAATTTCTGTGTCATCCTCACACAGCGGCCATGCTAATCTTCTCTGTATCATTCCAATTTTAGTATATGTGCTACTAAAGCAAGTGTGAGACACACTTCTTTAAACCAGTCTGCAGATACAGCAAAAAATTTGTGATTGTGCCTAACCTCCTACAACTATCTGAAGCACAGATGGACATGCATTAATTCCCACATCAGAATAGAAATTTCATTTTGTTTAGATGATTCTTACTCTTAGCATTTTATAATTTGTACATTATAACTATCCTTAAGAAGCAGTAGTAAATCTATCAACACTATATATTTTAAAACAACACTGAGATTCCATCTCACTCCAGAAAGAATGGCTATCATCAAGAAGTCAAACCAGTATGAAATACTGGAAGGATTTTCGGGAAAAGCGACACTTCTCCACTGTTGATGGGACTGCAGACTAGTACAACTACTCTGGAAATCAGTGTGGCAATTCCTCACAAAGCTAGGACTGGAGGTCAAATTCAACCAGCTATTCCTGTCTGGGTATTTTTCCAGAAGACCTGAAAATATACCAGAACACATTCTTGTTTATAGTAGTACAATTTATCATAGCTAAATCTTGGAAGCAATCCAAATGTCCATCAGCCAAGAAATGATTAAATAAGTTGTGGTATTTTGCACAGTGGAGAATTATTTAGTTATTAAAAAGGACAAATATGAGGCTTTTATTTGTAAATGGAGGCAACTAAAAACCATATTCTTAAGTGAAATAAATCAGAGCTGCACGTGTAAACATCATATTGTCTCCTTAGTGTAAGAAACTGAAAGACTAAGTAAAATCTAGTGGAACAAAGATATTGTGAAAAGGGAATTAGCTTGTTCAACATGAAGGAATTGCTGAGACGAGGGGGACAGGAGAGGGAGTGGGGGAAATAGATATATCTATGCATGTAAGAAAGACAGTATGGATAATTTTACTGTGGAATACTGCTGGAAAAGAGCAGTTAATTCATAATTGTTTTCTTTTCTTATCTTCTTTGACTTTTTATTTTCTTATCTTAATCTCTTATAACTTCTGTTCCTTCTATTGTCTCTTTCCAATTTTGTACGCATATATCTGGTAATATGAACAACATTTGAATATAACACTATGCAATACAACATACACTGTCAAATTCATAATATTTTGTTTAGTGAAATTCTGTATCATTTCTAATTTTCCTTTTGTATTAATAGTCTGCATTCTCTTTGCAAATAAAAATAGTGCATAATAATAAAGCGAACAATATTAGGGGAGAAATAAATCCTCTTTTCTGTCGCTGATCATGGGGTTATAGCTCATATTTAGAAATCCTTTTTTCCACTACCCATTCTGTATTCACTTAGAGTGCAGAAAGCATCTCAGCAGTTTGTCACAAGGAATGTGATCATTTCTTTGACTATACTGGCCATGTGGTCCAAGGGCCTTTGTGAATAGTTTCAGAAAGAGATTGGAAATATTTGGAGATGCTAGCTTAAAAAGCTGAGCTAGAATGCTTCAAGCTGTCCTGTATGAAAGACTCTGGTCAGAACTCAGAATCCCAAAAGGCTAATCTTGACCAAGTTTGGGAGGTTCCTGCTGGGAAGAACTGCCAGCTGGCCTCCAGAACATGAGTATCTGGCTTGGCTGAAAGTTTGTCTGTCTTTTGCTCATGTCTAGAGATTTTGTCTGGAACTGATTTTAAAAGTAGTGGATGAATTATTCTGGCAGAACGAATTCCAAAGCAGTCAAATATTGAGGATGTGGCATGCTTGGTGTTTTTATCAAGATCTGTGTTGTAATTCAAAAGCAATTATTCCAACACAATGATTTAACAAACTGTCAATTTGACAGAAAGAAGACTGGGTGTGGTGACTCACCCCTGAAATCCCAGCTCTTGGGAGGCTGTAAATAGGCAGATCACTATGTGTCTGATCTAGTAGTGAGACTCTGAATACCCTAAAATCCAAAAATATAAATAATACATGTACCTCTCCTTCTTTAATTTTGGGTATCAGGTATTCTAGCTCAGCAATAAGAGGAGAGTAATTAAAACAAAGACATTATCTTCAATAAAGCAAATTGTAATAAATTATTTTTATTTATGTTTGCATAGATATATTTCTTGACAACTGACTATATTTTCCTCTACTGGCCAAAATACTTCCTATTTTCAATTAGTAATGTAAACTTTAGAGGTCTATAATTAAATAGAGCTCAAAAATCATATACAAGGGCAGCATAGATATTAAAAGTTCACTGACAATTGGCTTCCTCATTTCTGCTCAGCATATTTTGCAAACTTTTCATCGTATCTGCTTGTTAGTCCATAAGCAAAGGTTCTAAGAGCCAAGGCACTGACCGAGACATGGAGCCAAAAGAGGTCGAAAGAGCAATAGTGATTATCACTAGTCCCCTGTGCATCATTTATTTAAAAAAAAATCAGAATTTTATACACAGAAAACTGGCCTAAGAATGTACTGTGTTCAATAAATACTTCTTGTCTTTTTTTTTACCATATATTCACTGGCATTAACCCATCAGTAATTAAATACCACTTATCTTTTGCCATGCATTATTATACTGATCATAAAAATAAAAGTGTTTATCTGGTAAATAAATAGAGAGAGTAAGCCAAAAAGTAAACAAACAAACAAACAAACAAAAAAAAACCAAGGTAATCTTCTCCACCATGTAGGAAGATAAATAAAAAATACAAAAATAAATAAAAGCAATTTGTTACAATTGTTTTCTTGAAGATGATGCCCTTATTTCAGTTACTCTTATTGTTTAGCAAAAAAGGTCCATGATTTTTTTCTTCACTTATGACATTTGCATGAATTAAGCCCCTCCACTAGACACCTGAGGGGAAGATAACTATCTTTGTCTAATACTTAACTTGCACTGACTTCTGGTTTTATTAATAGGTCTAATTCATTAATAAAAAAGGCAACAATTCCAGAAAAGAAAATGTCAAATATATTAAAACAGAATTTAAAGATAAAGAAGGTCACTTGGAACTACCACTATGCTAGATAAAGAAAAAAGCTCAAATGATAAAAAGTAAAATGACCAATTCCATTTGAGCACTCTTGTCTCCTATTCAAGAGTAGGTATTGCTTCTGATTTTGATTTCATTATGTGTGTTGGTGAAGACACTCAATATTTGCATCTATATTGTGTCTTTCTAACTGGGAACTGTCAAATGGTGTTGCACTTGTTAATTCGTGGACTATTTATCTTTGTGTTTACATTCCAACAAAATGATGGTTGTTTAATTACACTATAAATGAGTTTTGCCAGCCAATTGTATAGCAGATGTTATTTACTCCCAGAACAACTGTCAAAAGACCAAAGTAGCACATCTAACAAACCAAAGTGTCCTCTATTGAATTACTTCTCTCATGCAGCTGCCTTCTCATCCAGCCACAGGGTTTTCATTATTTTCATGATGGGAGGATCATCGACATTAAATGTAATAGCAGTCAAAATCTTGGCTGTCAATAATAAATGGGATTATAAGAGGTACAACTTGGTAGGACCTATCTGTAGCACAAATAGGAAATGGTCAATAAACACTTAAATATATTTTTCTCCACATTTCTTAAAAGATATACATTAGAGGATTCATGAAGTAGTTCCGTGATGGCAGATGGAGAAGAGATAGTATCAGGATTTTTGTTCTATTTATATAGGAACAGAGAAAGGATCACTGGAACGTTTTTTTGTTTTATTTTGTTTTGTTTTGTTTTGTTTTGTTTTGTTTTTTCTGACAAATTTGTGAATCCTTTAAAGGCTCAGAAAATGCTCTTATCAGAAAGTATGATCACTTGAGTTTGGGAAGCATGCTCAACAATAAACTTGTTATGTGTATTGCTTAAGCTTTTCCAATCTTGGTGCATTTTATTATGTCTAAAACTTCCTTTAAACAAAACTTTTCAGGGAAAGCTCTGCTGTAACTATCACTGACGCTGTGTGCTAACATCAGGCAAGGTTTTTAATGAGAAAAAAATAAAAGCTCTTAAAAGTTTAAAGCCTACTAATCTAGGACCTAAAATTGGATTATAGAAAGTTCGTAAAACAAACTTTCTATAATTAAATGATTCAGTAGCAGATAAAATGGAAACAGAGCTCAAACAGTTAATTCTCACCAATTTAATTTTGCATACCCCAACAAGTCTGGATGATGTCTCTCAATTTAGCACAGATTTATTGCAGCACAAAAACGGATCCTCATTTCTTTCAGCCACAATCACATTCCATTGTGAAAGATCGACTGCTTAACATTCATTTTGGTATAATGTAGAAGTACTTTTCAATGAGCCCAAACCTCATTCCTATATCACATGTTGATATTTTATGAAACAAGTGATTCATAGAACACAAAGTTATGTTGGCAAATGCAGTCCATTATTCAACTTCTTCTTTGTTTGCCTCTTTCTGGGAACAAAATGCAAGCCAGTGGCCAGAGATATAGTTCAACAACATAAGCACCTGCCTGGCAAGTGCAAAATCCTGAGTTTGATTCCCTAGTACCTCAAAAAAAAAAAAAATGCATGCCTGATTTAGCCAAGAAACATGGTTCCTCAGGGTTCCATCTCTTCTGGTACTTGCAGTAGAAGTCTCTTGTCTGAGACACAAACGTCTGCTGAATAAAGCAGTCTGGCAGGAAAATGGAGCAGCTAATAGTAGAGCTGAGGCAAGCTGTCAGATTTTCAAACATTTATTTTTATATTCCCCTCCCAAATGATGTGAATTTACTTAAACCAAATTCTTCTTTTAAACCAAACCCTTTTCTTGGCTTCTCTATTCTTTTTTCTCACATGTCTCTCATATATTATTATGGCATGACAAGGACATAATTTGCCCAGTAATTTAAACAGCCTAAAATTATTTGGGAATTATATGAGAAAAAAGTTTCATTAACATAACTAAGGCACAAGAGTTATGTGAAACAATATTTGTAAAATATAAATTATGTTACCAATAATATGGATGAATAAAACTGGCATTTGTGAATCATATCCTTGACAAACGTAATCTCACATTCATGAACTTACATAGGCAATTTCACTTCTCAGAATTTATTACCCAACCTTATTCTCAACCCATCAGATAGTAATTTTTTTATCATGTTGTGATTATATCAACACAAAAGATGAGATCTTCATTTCTTTTCTTACTCTTTTCTCTTTATTAAAAGGTAGCATGGGCAATAATAAATAAGCCTAAATATGTTATGTACTGCATTCATGGATTAAAGAATGAACAGCCACACTCTCAGAATATATTTTAGGACCCTCTATGATTCTGTTGCAATATTTTTGACTCAAGTAGTGCTGTACCTTTACAGATACCAGAGTGGTGGTAGACACAGGGATTACAAGTATGCACACTCCCTGACACTGGCTACTTCACATCTGAAAACCATAAACACTAAAAAAAAAGAGATAACTGAACCATGAGCTTAAATAACTATTATGAAGAGAACAATATACAATGTATTAATTATTGTAATTGTCCTACTGACCTGTTTTGAAATTATCTCATTGCCATTTATATCTCAATGAAATTAATTTTTAAAAAATGAAAATAACAAACTCTAATTTATAGTTTAAATAATGAGTCAAAGAGGATATATTTTTCCAAATTAAAAATATTACCACAGATGTAGGGAAATACAGTTTAAAGTTGAGAAGCAAATCATTTCTTTGAAACAATTTATTCTTGTACTGTAATAAATGTGATACACTTTAGCATAAGAAAAAATAAAACATTGAATGAGAATATCTATGGGTTTGAGATATAACCGATTGTCATACGTGCCTTCCTGGCAAACACAAGGCCCCAATTTTGATCCCCAGTACCGGCAGAGAGAAAGAGAGAGAGAGAAAGAAAGAGAGAGAGAATATCAAAGAAGCAATAAATTCTAGCATTGCATACCACTGTAGGGTTTCTGTAGTTCACAGTAGCCTATTATATATTTTATGAATTACTAAAGGAGAGAAATTTGAAGGTCCCAAACAAAAGATAATGATAAAGAGATGTGAAAATTATTATCTTGATTTGATCGGCACATCTTGTATGTATGTATTGGAATAAAAGATTGTATCACACATGTTATGGTTTGTGTCTAGGTGTCCCCGCAACACCATAGGGTAGCTTCTGGAGTTTGTGATTCATTACTGTGTGTGTAGACTCTGCACCTGCCCTGGGACAAGTAACTTTCATTACAAAGTAAGGAAGGGAGAGAGGCTAGCCTGAGCTGCCGCCTCTCCTTTTGGCTCTCTTGCTCTTTGGCATCACAATGAACAGCTGCTCGGTGCCATGTGCCACTCTGCCTTGGATCCAGCTGAGTATGGACTGAAGCCTCCACAAACTGCGAGCAGTTTCCTGTGAGCAGGAAACAACCTTTTCCTTCCTTCATTTTGGGTGTCTGGTATTTGTCCTAGCAATGAGAAAAAAGTAACCAAGACAACACAAATACTCACCATTACTATGTTTCCATTTAAATAATTTAAAAACATGAAATGACAAGGAAATGTTAATTATTATACTTGATCATTGCATGCTGTACATATATATTGAATTATGACACTGTGTTGCATAATATGTGCAATTAGAATAAAAAGAAAAAAAACTAGGGGAAGAGAAATGAACAAAGGAATTTGTAAAGAAAGAGGGAAGAAGAAGAGAAGGAAGGAAGAGAGTGAGGGCAGGAGAAAGGGAAGAAACGAGAAAGTAAGTAGGTATAAGGAGAAAAGGAAGGAGAAAGAGTAAGAGTGAAACTAAATCATCTACTCTTTTGGTAAGTCTCATCTTTTACTTTGGTGCATGTACTGATTTGGAAGGTACAATTCAAAGGCATATTTTTGATAAAGCATTGCAAGACTCACTATTGGTGGGGAGTTGAACATGATACGATTTTGCCAGTAGAAGAGTCTTAATGGAGATTTCTCAAGTGAGTTGGCCATTGAAGATTTCCAAATACATATCTCCATCCCTTTTGGGACAGTTAAATTAATTTCTTACACCATGGCATGATGAACCTAATTGGTAGATTTAGAAGAGCCCTTACCTTAGATTAAGACACATCTAGCGTTACTTTGTAACCTAAATCTTGAAGTTTACAATAATGAATACCTTATTTTAATTTCATTGTTATCAGACAATGAATATATTTGACAAATTGTATCTTCAAATATGTTCGAATGAAATGAATCATATCCCATGGCAATTTTGCCATATTTTAAAATAAATTGCAGAAAACTAGAATTATAGACAAAAGCCATTGGTTTAATACTTAATTTGGTTTTTACTGTTAAAGTATAGATCCCAATATAAACAGAGCATTCTTCTATATTTGGGAAATATGGAAATTTATAACTAGATATTTCTATATAGCACAGTTTCATTTAAGATAATCAAGTGGTAAAAACACAATCAAACACAGCATGACAGAGCAAGAGTTGGCTTCCATTGTCATACTAATTTTATAATAAATTTTGCTGCTTCAACAGAACATCAAAGAAAAGTAGTAGGATCCCTTTTCATAGTGATGCACAATGGATATATAAACTGAACCTGAAAACGCAGATCAAATCATTTTCATGAATTACTTATGAGTTTTCACAAATGTTCTTACCCAACAACACTAAAAGTGACCTATCATAAAAGATGGAAGATGAAGCATATATTTTGTGTACAATTAAACTTAACTTAAATCTTCTAATTTGAGATTTCTATTTTATCTCCACATCTCAAACCTCTCATAAAATCTCATACTCAACAGATTCAAAACGAAATCTACTGCCTTTATCCTTTAACCGTGAGCCCAGGATGTATCATTTTTTAATTATTTTCCAACTTTTGGTTGTATTCAGCCTTTAAGTTCTGTTGATTACTCCTTAAATCTGTGGATTTCAACTCTTCCCTCATTGCTAAATATTTTCCACTCTAGTAACTTATTCTATAGATTATTACAATAGTGTCCTAACACTAGTTTTCTGCTTCAATCTCACATAATATACTCAATTATTGGGTACGCTTCATTTTGCTTACTAATTACAGGGAAAATGTGTCTTTACAATGAAAACCAATATGGATCTGGCTATAATCACTTGGATCAAATAACTAAAGATGTCAACAGTGTGATACTCTGACAACACACCCTTCCTAATGTATTGCAACGAAAGAACATTCACCTAGCAGTTTTCTCGCCGAAAGTGCATAATAAGAACCTAATCATGAGAAAATAATCCTGCATGTTCAAAGTGTGAGACCTTCTACAACACAATTAGCTGATTTCTAGGAAGAAAAAATTAAATATCAGAAGAAATTCTAATTACTATGGTGAAGTCTGATTTCTTGCCTTGCCACATGTGGGTGCAAGTTGTTTTCCCAATTTTGTTCCTTTTCTTTCTTTGTCAATTGAAAGCATATTTAATTTATGAAAGGCAATGGGTTAAAAATCTCCAGAGATGTGCTAGATGTTTGGCATGCAGTACCTGTCTCAAAGAAATGCATCAGTGGCCCTCTTCGCATGGGCAGAATGCACTGAAAACATTACCACAATGAATGGTCTGTCACAAAGGGGACTGGGCAGGAGCATCTGTTAGAGTCTGTTATGACAAATTAGTATATAGACAATCTTGCCAGCAAGAGTTTTTTGCTACTATAAAACAACAATCTTCAGTACAATTGGAGCACTAAGAGCTAGAAAACAGCTTGCTTTCTGAAAGATGCCACCTTTTGTGCAGCCAAGAAAGCCCCGATCTAATGCTAAATTCTTCCTATTAGTCTTTCTTCAGCCGCACAGTGGCAACTGTTCCTGTTCCAGTTCAGCTCCCCAAGGTTACAGCTGTGTACTTGGGTAATGGATGCATTTATTCTCTGCCAGACTTGAGAGTCTGCGGGGTAAATTTTTTTGTTGTTGTTTCTTTTACTACCACGGAAAGTTGCTGCTCATTGAAAATCCCTTTTGGAGATTTGTTTCTTCCCACCTTCTCAAGTTTCTGTGTTGTATATTAAGCTTAGTACTACAGTATTTTTTTTTCTTAAAAAATAAGTTTATTGGTATACTTTGTTATACATAACAATCACATTCATCATGGGGAATTTCTATTTGTGTATAATATAATTTGATTTTTCTTTGTTCCCTATTCTTTTCCCACCCTTCAACATTTCTTCTGGTAACTAACCAATTTTAAATTTTCTTTTCATGTATCTATTGTTGCCAGTGAAAAACATTTGTGATAAGCTGTACATCAAATAGGCTAGTCACTGAGAATCATAAATTTATATTGTAGTTTGTGTTTGCTTAGACCACTTCAGCTGAGCTTGGATTTAAATTTTCAAACTCAGAAAGTTTTAAACCTAATTTTCTATTTTGGGTCCTGGAGGGGATCCAGCCTCTGCAAAGTGTTTTTCTCTAACCCAATAATTTGGGATGTATCTAAGTGGTGCCTCATAATTGCTCTTCAGCCCTGGCATTATATCACAAGTGCCATGTCTTCTCTCTGGTTTTGAACGCTTTAAGAGCCTTAGGAGTTCTCACCTCCACAACACTCCTACTACTTTGAGGGAATAGATATCCATAGGTCTCAAACTAATGCAAGTATATCCTCTGGTATTCCAGTAAGTCCAATCAATGCATAGTATATCCTTTCCTTAGTTCCTTTCTTCCTTTCTTTTATGTCTATAATTAGTAATTCTTCACTACTCTAATAAGGGTAGCACTCTGCTAGATTTGGAGAGAGAATAATTACCAAGAATTGCACAGCACTAATCTGTATTGAATTTGTCAGGGGAAATACATTATATAATCACAAGTTCAATGGATACTATGATTAAAGAATATCAGAGTATAATAAAGTAGGAATTGGGTACAAGAACAAGTCTTAGGTCCCAAGAGAGCCTCTGTGAGGGAACTCATAATGCAGAAGTGAGCCAAATCTACTACACGAAGAAACATGGTGAAGAATTCACCAGACTACAGTGTAAATTTATGATTCTCAGCGAGTCGCCTATTGATGTGCAGGTTATCACAAATATTTTTCATTAGCAACAATAGATACATAAAAAGATAATTTAAAATTGGCTAAAAAGTACAGAGGTGAGCCCAACCTACTAGGTGAAGAAACATGGTGAAGAATTCCAACTAAAATGAAGAGCCCAAGTTCGACCTTTCACCTTTACCCCTGGTTTGTTTCTTTCTCTTTAATGCAATTAGGTATATTTGCCAATATTTTATAGAAGTTTTAATAAATATCCTCTCAGATTTTGACTTTTTACAAAGAGAAAGTTATAGAATGTACATCTATAAATCTGTTACCTACTTGTCATCTTGATTTGTCAATCACTTAATATGACATTTTAAAATAACTTTCCTTATCATGGTACACTGTCCTTTGAATTCATGTATTATGGAAATTGCTTTCTTAAGGAAGGATATGTTTTTAAAGGAAACCTGCTTCACTGAGTGAATTGCTTTGCAAAGATGCAAGGCATGTAGGAATAAAATAGTTGAAATGGCTTTAATAGTTGGTAGCAGAGACCTTAATAAAAGGCCTTTTTGTTTTGTTTTGTTTTGTTTTTGTTTTTGTTTTTTTGTTTTTTTCATTTATTTTTATTTTATTAAAATACAAATGTCTATCAGACAGTTTCAAGACACCTTAACCATACAGATTCGATGAATTAATACATTGCAAACTGTCCTCATAACGTTTTGGTATTGTACAAGGTGCATACATGATATTATATTTACAGACATTATTTTAGCAGAGGCCTTTTAAGCCAAATGTCAAGTATAGTACCTGAGCACAAATTCTTCCTGGAAGCAAAAGACACAGTGAGACAGTTTAAGGAATTCGTTCTAACAACGCATGTCGTCTTATCAGGGCTGTCTTCAAAATGACTAAGAAGCAAGTTAATAAGATGATTAGAAAGAAGGTTCAATATGACAAAAGTACGAATCATTTTCCTGATGTTATTCTTCTGAGATATGTGGGTGGCAAATATTATCTCTATTTTGTCAATTGAAAACTGAAATAGTTTATGCACTCAGAGACAGTTCACTGACATTCTCATTTGTAAGTAGATTTAGAGTTTCTTTTTATAGATCTCTAGTAGTTATTAAATCAGCTTTACACTCCTGTAATATTTCTGAATACCAATCCATTTAGATGTGTTGAGATAATCAAGGTTTCACTCTGTCCTTCATAAGTGCTTTAGGTACAAATATAGATGTTATTTCTAATTCTAAAGAAAATATATAAAATTTACATTTAAAAAGAAGCATTTGAAAGACATTTCTCTTATTGAAATAACTGAATTCTGAAATTTTATCATCTGTTTTACTGAGCTAAATGCTAAAAATTCCAGAAAAGTCAAAGTCAAATTACTTGATATAATGAATTAGAACATGGAAAAGTAATTCTTAAAAGTCCCAGACTATGCTCTAAACTAAGTTTGCCAATAAACAATGCACAATTTTGTGAATATTTACAGGGCTGTCTTCTACCCTTCCTCATTCAATCAAATTTTGTTGTCTCTGTTATTCTTCTCTCAGGAACAAATACCTGACACCCAAAATGAAGGAAGGAAAAAGTCTATTTAGCTCACAGTTAGTGGAGGTGTCAGTCCATGCTCCACTGGTTCCAAGGACAGAGTGGCCCGTGGTAGAGGGCAATCTTTCATGGTGGCAGCAAAGAGCAAAGAACATAATGGAGGATCAGCAGCAACAATGGCCGCAGAAAGCAAGTCTGCCTCCCTTGCCCTGCATTCAGGCTTTCTGCCCCAGGATGGGTGCAGTACTCACACCCAAAGTCTCAGCAGCATTTGTGACTATAATCTCAGTGCAGAAGTGAGCCCCATGACTGCATGAGACTTTGGGGGGACAACTAGACACAAACCACAACAAATGTATACCTATGATAACGAATGGATTTAATAGCCTCAATGAGAAAGAGCTAGAATACATTTTCATGAACAATATGTCTATCGTAGACTCTAAATCTCAGGAGTTTCACTAAAATTCTGCATAACGAAAACATATTTCTATAAAAGTGTCAAGAAATTTACTATTATTAGTAACTCTACAGGGAATACATAGAATTGTATTTTATAAAAATTAGTTTAATTCATTTTAATTACTCTTTGTATGACTATAAGCATTTAACCACAAATACCAATAAAAAAAGAATTTTGGTAATAAACCAATAAAATATCATAATTCTGAAGCAAATTATTTAAAAACACAATTATAGTATCTAGACTGGCCTTCACTGAGTTGACCAGATAGCTCAGCAGACTAAAGCATCTTAGGCAGGTACAGTGACAGGCGTCTGATCTCCAGCGTTCTGTGCCAGCCATGCCCCCGGGGTGCACTGAGACAGCAACTTACACTGGGCATGGTGTCACGTGCCTGTACTCTCAGCTCTTGGAAGGCTAAAAACAGGAGGATCACTACAAATCTGATCTGTGTAGTGAGACCCTGTAGACACTGTACTAAATATATTGAAAATGTAGATTGGCCTCTATATTTCCTTCTGAAATAATTATCATCACAATCTTAACAAATTATGCAACTTAGGTTTTGCTACTTTGAGTTAAGAGCATTTTATGATATTGACACATTTTATAATTTGCTCTTTTTTTTAAAGAAAATAAACACTGAAAAAAGTGACACAATTTCAAAGGATGAAAATATGAGATTTAAAATAGTTAATACATTGAGTAGTATTATTTTCGAAGTAGTTGCTCCGATTATAGGTTATAACCATGAAAAATTAATCAAACAATATAAGCATAAAACATTCCTTTTAATGAATCAATAGAAATTAGTAGTGATAATCTTAGCTATCTTGTGTATGTGCCTATATATTTACATTAGCATCTGTATAATTTATTTTCCCTCCTTATTTTCTCCTTTTCCACAACCCAGTTGTTCTTTCCTTTTAAATAGTTTTCTCCCCATGCACAATATCTTTGTATATTTCGAAATTTATTTGCTCTTTCTATTTCTCATATATGGATATTATATGACATTTACTCATGTTAATATGACTTATTTCACTTATGAGTATGATCAACATTGCATTCATTTAACTATAAAAACCTCTGGTTTATCCTTCTTTATTGCTGAATAGTACTCCAATGTTTGAAAGCTTTTACTTCATTCCCGAGTGGATGGGCATTTGGGTTGTTTCTAAGATTTAGCTACTATAAATTGCACCACTATAAACATGGTTGCACATATATTTTGTGGTATGATTATTTTAATTCTTCTGGGAAAATACTCAGAAGGGTAATAACTGGGTTGAATGGGACCTGTAATCTCCACACTGATTTCCACGGTGGCTGCACTGGTTTGCACTTCCACAAACAGCAGAGAATGGTTGCTTGAGCCCTTCAGGACTCTCCAGCATGTTATTGGTTGACTTCTTGGTGATAGCCATTCTTTCTAGAGTGAGATGAACTCTCAGTGTTGTTTTAATTTGTATTTCTCAAATCACTAATAATGTTGAACATTTTTTCATGTATTTATTTGCCATTTATATTTCTTCATTTCTTCTGAGAAGTGTGTATTCAACCCAGATGCCCATTTTTGTATTGGATCTTTCAATTTGGATTCCTTAGGTTTTTCGGTTCTTTATCATTATTCACAGTCGACATGATACTGAACATAGAAGAACCAAAAAATTCCACAGAAGGCTGTGATATTGTTATCTACAAATTTAGTAGTATAGCTGGATACAAAGTCAACATTCAAAAATAAACAGTATTCCAGTGTACATATTGCAGAGAGCTGCATGCAACCGCACCTTAAAGATGGCGCTGGTTTCCGCCTTCCACCCCCTCTGGGGTGAGAGCTCTTTGTGGATAACAACTCCATATTAGGCAACGAGACAGGACAGTGGCTTGCTTCCACGTACCTGGACCTATAGACAATGCTCACATGGCGCTTCGGGATTGGATGCCCGAAGGTATTTAGCTATGAGCGGGCTTCCCTTCTGGGCCACTACCTAAGGAAGAACATTGTTAAAGGCTGAATAAACTGCAGAGAGAACAACCAGTGGTCGCGTCTTCCTTGCTGGCGAGGGTGCGCGCGACAACATATAACAAACTCACTGAGAAAAAAATGAAGGAAATAATATCCTTCACAATAGCATCCAAAAAATGAGTTGATTAAGAATCAGTTTAACAAAATAAGTAAAATATGCATTGAAGATTGTAGTATTTTGAAAAATGAGAGAAAATTGAATATAAGAAAATGGAAAGATGTAGCTTGCTCATGCTTAGGTAGAACCAATATTTGGCAATATTCACAAAATTGTACAGATTTAATGAATCCCAATCAAAATATCATTAGCATAAACTCATTGATCTATAGAAAACATTCCTAAAATTAATATGGAGACAGAAGATACCTGAATAGCAAAGGCAGTCCTGGGCTGTGAATAAGAATAATCCTGAATTCTTGCCTCTTTTGAACAGTTATTAATTCATAAAATTATAAGCTAAACCATCTCAAATTAGGAACACACTAGTTTGTATGTTTTTAGCATTAGGACTATAGTTATTTGACAGTAAGCTATGCTTTTATTTCATGTAACTGGGAACATTGACAGTACTAAGTTAGCTACCTGGGCAAGATTCTCTCATGTCAAGGGAAATACTCTACTTATTACAACTTGTGGCAAGAGATATTTATAGTAAAATATCAGTCAAGGCCTAAACACACAAAAGATGTGTTAATAGCCAAGATCTCAATTGTAGGTGAGTTGTACAATACCTGAAGGTATTGTACAACTAGAAGTAAAGTTTAAGCAAGCACCTAAAAAACCTGAGTGTTGAAGGTATTCCCCAAAATAAAGAGAAGTCATCTTCAGTGGCTGAAATATGTGTTGGTTTATTTTATTGAATTTAATGAAATCACTATCCAGTCACTATATCAATAAGATAATAGAAATAGAAATTTAAATAGAGAAAAATATGGGAAGCAATTTTGAGTCTTTGTCAAAAAGAAAAAAAATCTACAAAATTCATACAAAAAAGTCACTTAACAATCAAGTGACGATTCAATAACTTTTGACAACATTAACCAAAAGTCTTAAGGTGGAAGCATCTAATCCTGAGTTTGAGACCTAATATTCTACATCATATTCACTTAATCAATTAAATAACAATGGATTAGAATCTGTAATTAAAAGTCTAATTAATAATTTCTTTCAATGGTCCAATTATAGTCTATTTGTATGAAATTCATTTAAAAGTAAATTTAATGACAAATTTGAATAAAGATATTACATGTAGTAGCAATCAAAAATGAGCAACACTAAATTAAAATGACTGGTAGTAGATAAAATAGATTTAATTCAAAAATCATTACAAGAAATAAGACATTAAGAATGTATAAATCCACCAAAATTGTAGCAATTAGACAAAAACAAAATAGATATTCATGACACAATTTAAAAAATAATATATGAATCTGAACAGAACAGACTCAAGAAGTTAATCCAACTGCAGTAGAGGGAGTGTTTACTACATTTTACTACACAAAAGAGGGCTGTGCAGCCTGTAAGTGACACCCTACAAGAAGCTTCCACAGCCAGGCCTACCAGGGATTATAGGAACACTTCCCCTGACAACATGGCACACAGATTCTTCTTAGGCACACATGGCACTGTTTCCTCATAAAATATGTGTTAGGAAACAAAACACGTCTTAGTGAGTTTATAAAGAATGAAATCAGAATGTATTTCCTCTGATAATAGTAGAACAAATTGACAACTAATGACATAAGGAAATACAGAGAATTCACAATTGTGAGAAAATTAACAATCTTCAGTTGTAAAAGACTTAAGATGTTGAAATGAAATTTAAAGATAAGTGAAGATGCATGTAAATCAAGATACACTACAGTAAAAGTATCACATGGTAAAAATCAGTTCTCAAAGGGCAATTTATACCCAATAAAATTTTCTTTAAAAAATGTTGTCATTAGCTTAACCTTCTAGCTTAAAGAACAGGAAAGGAAGAGAAAACCAAACTCAGTGCATGCAGAAGGAAAGAACTGTTGAATAGTAGAACAGACTTCAATTAAACAGAAAAGAGAGGGGCTGGGAAGATGGCTCAGTGGAATAAGCACTTCCCTGGCAAGTGCAAGAGCCTGAGTTCAATCCTAAGTACCACAAAAAAAAAATAAAAAAAAAAAATAAAGAAAGAAAGAATTCAGTAGAAAAGCTAATAATGAAAACGAGGAACAAATAAAAGTAGAGGACAAGATGATTACAATGGTGAATTATACTAGAAATTTAAAGAAAACTTAACACTAAACCCGCAAAAATTCTTAAAAAACTAAATGAAAAACGAGTTTTAAATTAAACCATGACATCAATAAAGACATTATATAATTGCAAATGGAAATTCTAGAGCAATATGTCTCATACAGATTAAAAAATCCTCAACAGGAGAATACCAAGCTGTATTCATCATGTTAAGAAGATCATATGCCACAGTGCAGTACGGTGTGTCCAAGAATGCAAAAGATGTGCAGTACATGTACATTTATGTAACATATCATTTTAATAGAAGAAATTTTAAATTCAATTACCACACTTAATGAAGCAAAAGCATTTGACAATATTCAAACATCTTGTGATTGAAGAATAAATAGTACACTAGAATTACCTTAATAACGAGTATGAGAGGTTTCACAATTTCTGCAAAGATTCTTAGGGCATTGAGAACTCAATATATATCCAGCTGCCAAAGTGGTCACAACACTGTAAGAACAATCTTAAGAAACAAAATGAGTCCCAGTAATTCTAGCACTTACTTAAATCTGATAAATAAGAACAGGAGCACATGTTGGACAAACCAACTCTTCTATTCCCAGGCAGAAGGCAACCATCCCTGGCTAGCCATCCTTTGACTTATAGAAAAACTTCCCAGACAGATGGAGTCTCATATTTACAGTACATGCTATATACCACATTATGGGTGAAATACAATAAAGCATTCTACTCTGGGTTATACATGTTGGCTGCTCTTGGTTCACTGAGCTTAAACATTGAAGAACATATGAATCATAGAAGTATGAGGACACAGCATAGTTCAAATCGTGCTTCATTCCAGTGTGTTTTATTCTCCATGTATTCTGATTCAGAATAAGTGATTGGAAGAGAGAAGCAGATAAATTACAGACATTGAGAGACCTGTTATTCTGTAGCATATCTATGAATATCACACAACAAACATAATATTTAATGGAGGCTGAAAGATTTCTGCTAAACATCCAGGATAAAAAATGATCTCCAGTCTAGTTAGAAAATTATGCAAGAAATTAAATAAAGTAGATTCAATTTGCAAAAATTTTATATAGAACTCTGTTCACAAATGGCATGGCCTTCTACACACACACACACACACACACACACACACGTGTTAATTTAAAAATCCATCAAATGATCAGGTTATAAAAATTTCCAGTTTTTGAAAAATAGGTTGACCAAAAATTCACTTAAATGTTCTATAAAAAATATAGAAAAAGAAAAGGCTTTTAAAAAGATTGAACCCTGAGGTCTCATGCTTATTTATTTCAAAACTTAATGTATGACAACTACAGTCAAATAGCATTCCAATAGATATATGCAAGGGGCCAGGGAGATAGCTCAATGGAATAAGCTCTTGTCTGGCAAGCACAGGATTCTGAGTTCAAACCCCGGTGCTGAAAACAAACAAACAAACAAACAAAAAAGATACATACTAAAAGGAACAGAATTAAGAATACCATAAGCTTGATCTATGATCAATTTTCAGCAGAAGTGTAAAGATCATTTTCTATTTATGAATATGCCCTCCAACAATCACATACTAGCAATATAATCCTCCAAATAAGAGTTTTGTAAATAACACATAACTAGAGGTGATTAAGTAATCATGAAGAAGAGAATGTATTAGAATAGATTGATGCCAGACAGTCTGGATGTCTAGCAGAATAAAAAGATGCTCAGTAAAATTAGTCATTAATGAGATCTAAGCTAAAGCTTCAAAAAATTACCACTTCCTGTATATTAGAATGCTAGTAAGAAAATGAAAAGAAGTATCAGTGAGAAGGTAAAAGGTTTTTTATATTCCTAGGGAGAATGGAAACTGATACAGTTACTATGGAAAAGTTAGTGATTCCCACCATTCTATTCCTTGGCATACATCCAAAACAACTGGAACCCTATGTTAAAAACTTAAACCCTAATATTCACAACAATATGCATAACAAGCCCAATGTGGAAAGTATCTAAATATCTATTGAATGAAAAATAGATTTATAAATGTATATAATATAATATAGTGAGATTTATCATAAAATGATAGAAAGTTTTACAAATACACCAATATGGATGACCTTGAAATTTTAGGTTAAGTGAAAGAAGTTAGGCATGAAATTCTACATGTTGTATAATTACATTTATATGAAGCATGTACACTAATCAAATTCACAGGATAAGAAGGCAAGTTAATGATTACCCAGATTGGGTACAAGGTAGGCAAAAAAGTAGAACTAGAAGTGACTATTTAATGGATAATAGGTTCTGTATATTTATGATAATAAAATTGTTCTAGAATACAATGGTGCTGTTGATTTTGCAACCTTTTGAACTACTAAGCATTTCTAAAATGTAGAACTTTAAAATGATCAGTAATAACAGTAAAATTATAATAATAAAATGATCAGTAATTTTATAGTAATAGTAGTGAAATGGTCAGTAACAGTAGTGAAATGACAGGCAGATCATCTACGTTGAGTGACATTGAGATTATTCCAGTTTAAGTAAAGATGGCACCCAAAACCCCAGCTCTAGTAGGCAGGAAAGGCACTCTTTTAGTTCAAGAGCACTCTAAATAATCAGCAGTAATCTGTAATAATCTCAGCAATTTGTAGTTGACAAATTACCAGTTGATGCTTTCATATGAGTTAATGATGACACGTTACAAATATCATTTTCGTGCATTTGTTAAACCTACTCCACATAGTCTTCCAGAGTTTACAACATTAAATTGTGATATATTAAAATCTGCTAAAGTCATTCATTCCTATTTACAGAAGAAATATCAAACAACTCTCTATCTGTACCTGCAGGCTATTACGGTGTTTAAAACTTTTATTTGAATAAATTTCTATGACTGGAGACCATAAGAATGGAATTATACATTAATAATACACATCTTAGGCCAGTGAGATAGCTCAGAGGACTAAACACGTGCTTTGGCAAGTACAGGGACCAGGGTTCAATATCGGGTTGCACATGCCTCAACACCCCACTGGGGCAATCTGAGCCTGGAAACCGAGTCCAGGCATGGTGGCACATGCTGTGATCCCAGCACTGAGCAGGCTGAAAACACAAGGATCACTACAAATTCAAGCTGAGTGGTGAGACCCTATACCAAATACATAAAGTGGAAAAAACATACATATTCATAGCTAAAAATGTTAAACTACAATAAAAATCCTTGAACTATAGTCAAATAAAATTGGTTAATGTTGAAAGAAAAGACATTTGGACATATAAATATAAAAATGAGGGCCGGCCAAATACCTCAGCAGATTAAAGTGCAGTGGCCAGGGTTCAATCCTGGGGCACAGACTCGCTGAGACAGCAATTGAGCCTGGACGTGGTGGCATGCGCCTGCAATCCTAGCGCTTGAGAAGCTGTAAACAGCAGAATCACTATGAGTCCAATATAGTGGTGAGGTCCTGTGCACCCTTTAGATCCTTCCCTAAAATACGGGGGAAAAAAATCTAAAAACTAAAACTATATATAAAAATGTATTTCTACAAAGTATAATAGGTAATATAGATCTTTTAGGGGAACATTTTACGTATCAAAATATTATTTGATTTCTTGATGATGCCACTCTTTGTGGAGTAAGGTAGAATCTGTGTTGTTTTGTGTTTATTGAATGGCCAGCAATGTTGACCATTTCTTGGACTTCCTGGGAATTTATACTTCTGTGAAGCCCTTTTTTATTAGACTTTGAGGGTTTAATTATTCTGAGTTCTTTATTAAATATTTTAGATATTATTCCTCTGTTCAAAAATTATCTGACAAAAATGATTTTCCATTATGTAGGTTGTCTCCACTTCATTGGGTTTTGAGGGGTTCTTTGTTTGTTTGCTCTGTGTGTGTGTGTGTGTGTGTGTGTGTGTGTGTGTGTGTCCGCAGATGCTTTGTAACTTGATATAATCCCATTTATTGATGCTATTTCTTGTGCAACTGGGATACTGTTCAGGAAATCTTAGCCTATATCTATGACTTCAAAAGTTTTATTATTTTATCTTCCAGTTTTTTAAATATTTCTGTTTTAAAATTTAGTTCTTTGATCTCCTTTTTTATTTTATTTTATAGGTTGGTGAGTGACGTGTGTCCAGATTAAATCTTCTGCATGATAGCCAGTTTTCTCTGAACCACTTATTGAACAGGATATCTTTTCTAGAGTTACAATTTTGGCTCCTTTGTCAAAAATCAAGAAGTTGAATGTATTTGGGTTGAATCTGCAGTCTCTGTTCTGTTCTTTTTTTTTTATTAAAGTTGACAGGCTTTATTCTCAAAAAGAACACTTGATGAGATTCATCAATGTGACATCAGCAACCTTTTTTTTTAATTTTTGTTTTATTGAAGTACAAATATCAATGAGACAGTTTTAAGATACCTTGACAAGACGGATTTGATAAATTAATACATTGCAAACTGTTTTCATAATGTTTTGGTATCATATAAGGTGTATACATGATATTATACTTACAGACATTATTATACCGTATGTCTCTTGTCATTAAATAAAGAGAGTGTAGCTGTTTGCGTATCTTGTTTTTTATACCTGGATTACATCAAAGATTCAATAATTAATACTTTCTACCCTGTTATTTTCCTAGTGGTTGTCCATAGTACTAGAAGCTGACATAATATCCTGTCCAACCACCATTACCAGAACTGTTCTGTTGATCTTCCTGGCTCTCTCAGGGCCGCTACCCTGCTGGTTCACCACACTATTTTATGACTTCCATCTGGGATTGTGATGCCTTCTCTTTTGCTCTTTTTACTCAGAGTCTGAGTCTCCGCTCATTCCATATGAACTTTTGGACTGTTTTCTACAGTTCTGTAAAACATAATGTTGGAATTTTGACTGTGATTGCATGAAATCCTATGTGGTAATATTGGAAGTCTAACCATTTTTCACTCTGTTGGTTCTGCCTATCTAGAAGCAAAGGATACCTTTCCATTTTCTCATATCCTCTTCAGTTTCTTATAAGAATCCTATAAATTTCCTGGTAGATGAATTTCACAGCCTTTGTTAGGTTAATGCCTGAGTATTTAAATTTTTATTGGTGCTATTATAAGTGCTATTTGTTTCCTAATTTCTTTATCAGTGTATAATCATTATTAGGACATAAGAATGCTATCTATTTTTGGGTATTATGTTTTCACCCTCCATTAATATGAATTTGTTTATTAATTCTAAGTCTTTTGATAGATGTTTTTTGGAACTTCTATTTAGAGAATCGTATTATTTGCAAATAATAATAGTGTGACCTTTTTTTTTTTTTTTTTTCTTTGCGGAATCAGGGATTGTGTTTCTTTCTTTCTCTTGCCTGATTTCTCTGTTTACGTTTTTAGGATGCTGTTAAACACAAATGATGCATACTGGACATCCTTGTCTTGTTCTTGATTTTAGAGGGAAAGCTTTCACCATTTTAGTATATTTCAATATATTTCTGTCATGAACATCTTTTATCAGATTGAAATAAGATCCTTCTAAATTATTTTCTCCAGGGCCTTTTTTTTCATCGAAAAATGTTCAATTTTTTTAAAGGCTCTTCTGCAAACTTTAAGGTGGTCATGTGTTTTTTGTTGGTTGTTTTTGTCTTTACTTTTATGTGATCCACTAAATTTATCTATTTGCCTATGTTTCACCATCTTTGCATCCCTGTAATGATATCCACTTGATCATGATATATGTTCTTTTCGATGCTTTATTGTATTTTGTTTGTCAGCATCTTGCTGAGGAATTTTTCACGTCCATATTCATTAAAGACTTTAATCTGTAGAGTTTTTTTTTTTTTTACTTTGGTTGGAATCTGGACTGCTTTTGGAATCAAGATAAGAGTATATTCTGCAAGTGACTTCGGGAGAATTCTTTCCTTTTCAATTTCATTAAATAGTTTGATAAGTCAGCATATGCAAGTAAATTACTTGCCATTCAAACTGTGGAAAGAATTCTACTATTGCTAACTGAATACCTTAGATGCCAACAAACTGTTGCCAAACACCCATTAGAACTGAACTGGACCAAGAAATTCAGAGAAAGGACAAAATGTAAAATGTCAAATGAGACAAAGGTCTTGGCACATGAGATGTTTTATGGAACATTGTTGAACATATTTTAATTTATTTTAAAATTATAAATTCAATTTTTTAATAAATGCCAATTGAATTCAAAACAAGTTTGAGCAGTATAAACTATTTCTCACTTTTAAGATTCAAGAAACAATTTTCCTGTGAAATTCTTCTTGAATACTCTGATTAGCTTCAAATGAAATTAGGTAAATAAATAGAAAAATAAAATTACATAAATTAAATAAAAAATATAAAATTGTGTGGGCAATTTTTCCATATTTTGAAGAAGTAAATTGATAAGTGTTAAAATAATTTAACATGCATTTTGGCATAAACTTTGAGCATGCATATATGGTACAGTTATAAAAACTTTATTTGGGTAGTTTTTTTTTCCATGAATTGATTCATTTACCTAAGCTTAAAAATTTTCTGATGTTAAATCATCTGTACTAATCTCACATATTTCACCATTTGTTTCATTTTTTCCCCTTTTAAAATCCAAATGTCATTCTTTTGCATTTGATTCTTTTCTAATTTTTTCAGTCATGTCCATAATCTGTGATTCTTATTAATTTTAACAATAAACCAAGTTCAGACCTTGATACACTTGTTTTGTTATCCCTATTCCTTTGTTTTCTTATAGCTATTGTTTCTCATATTTTCTTAGATTTTTGTCTTTCGTTTATATCTGGTAACCCTAAGCAACTAATTTAAAGATAACATTATGCACTATAGCAACTGTTGTTGAATTCCTATTGCTTTGTTTAGTGAAATTTTGTATCATTTCTAGCACTGACTTTTATTACTATTTTGTATTCTTAAAAATTAAAATACAAAATATGATTAAAATATAATAATCACTTTAATTTTAATAACTTTCAAAACAGACCAGACCCAAGTTACCAAGAAATATAAATATTCTTGACAAATGTACCTCTAACGGTTGTGAATTTCTTTATCAATACTAAACATCACAGAGAAGAGAAATACCTGGCTACCTAAAAAAATAGACTTTCCATAACTTCAACACAAAGCATATTTAAGGCATATATACACATATAAACCTTTGTTTGATATGTTAAACTTTAAGTCCCTACAAAATATAACATAAAAAATTGAAAAATTGAAATATATTTTAAAAATAGGAATAACTAATTATGTATGTTTACACATAAATTTAGAAATCTAACCATGTACAATGCTGTAGCAGGTATCGTCTCCCTAGTATAAGAACTCAAAAGAAGAATTACATATAGAAAGGTATAACACAATTAAAAGGAAAGCAAGAACTTGAAGACTAGACATTGAAGATAGAGCAAGGAAAAGAGCTAGGAAACATGACAGAGGCAAAGCCATATAGTTATGTGTACAAGATGGGTAAGACAATAATCCAGAGAATCTTCAGAAGATTTTTTGAATTTAGCAGCTAATTGGAAGGAATCTCACCCTGACTATATATGCTGACACCTGTGAAGTAAGCAACTGCACTGAAGATGGCAATGTGTAATAGTAGGTTCATGCTTGGAGTGCCTGTCATTCTGGTCTTATGAATATGTGCACATATAAACCTTATATAGGACATTAATATAATTTATTTGCTTGGAGTGCTCCAAAATATAAATTCACTTTCCTTATGTTAACCAAAGCTCCATGGGACTTTTAATGATTATTATTTCTTAGGTCTGATCTCAGTGATGGGACCTCCAACTACCATGGATCCCGATATTCCCCTGAGGTGGTGAATCTTCCATGACTCAGATTTTCCTTAGATCATCTTCATCCTGCCTTGGACAAATGAATGCAACTAGTATAACTATGATTAATCATAGCACTATTCACAGAGAGAAAGTCAGTGTATTTACGATTAAATTAAAAAAGAACAATAAAATTAAAAACACCAAAGTATAGTTCACTCAACTGTGTCCTCTCAGAAAATGGCGCATAGAATAGCTAGACAAGATACTGAGAAAACTGTATATATTTTTTAATGGAATGAAACAAAAGGGTGAGTTTAATTCTCAGCCCTCTAGAGTTTCACTTACCTTTCACCTTCTCTCTAAGTCAGATAATTTAATGCATATAGTGCCATTCAGTCCAGGTATTAACATGGAGTTTTCCTACCACAATAGGTCAGTTTGTCCAAGTTCTTTATAAACACAGCAAAGCTCAATGTGAAAAGAACTACTCATTCCACAGTGTTATAAGTCTAACAGTTGAAAAAAATAAATGAAGGCCTTTATTCTTTTAAGAATCATCAATGCATTTGAACAGTGACCCTGGACTACTTTGTGTATGAGACTGTACATAGTTAATCAAACTGAAACACCCTGAATCTCTACAATTAAAACCCTCAGTTCCCACTGTTAAATGATCCAGTTCATTAAAGTATTATTGATAAAATATTACTTTAAAATCCTTCACTCTCCTGGTCATTCTCTTGGATCTGATTTTAGTGTGGAGTTCATCCAACAAAGTGGTGCACTGTGGGAAAGTAAAAGACAACTCTCAGACAGGAGTTGACCCAAGACTCACAGTGAAGCTTTGGTGTTTTTGTGTCAAGCATCAATAGTTTCACAGAATAGCAACATAAGATGAGAGCACTCTATGATCATGGTGGATTGAGCCAAAGCCAACTCTAATTTGTAGACATTACAGAAAAATGGAAAAATATCCTTTATCTTGCTGAGTTGCATTCTCATTCTCACTTAGAGTTTTAATCTCACTTCATTTATCCTACCTTTTCCTAACATTTATTAACATATTAAACCATACATTTGACCACTAAGTAATAGGAAGGCAGAAAAGCCAAGATATATGAGCAATCATTTGATATATGATCTGAGACTAAGACAAAGCAATAATACAGGAAAAAATGCCTTATTTGTTGCTACTAATATTATTAAAAATTAAAAAATCACATGGTTGAAACTACTATTAACTAAATACTTGTTAGTTGAGACAAAACATCTGCTCTATCAGTTATTTACATTTTCTTTTTAGTGTGTACAATTTATGAAACAAGTATATTTATTTTATCTCACAGATTAGACAAAAACAAGGCTTATATGCATAATCCAACAGCTCAAGATGAACCATTGGATCTAGACTCTAAATCCCCAAATCCCAGGTTTTATTTAGTCAGATGATAGCAGTTAGTATTCTTCCAATAGTTGTATGTAACAACAAGAAGCATTCCTTGAAACTTTTCTGACGAGACAATGTGCTTATATGAAATTCTCAAAAGATATGTTTCTTCCAGCTATTAATCTTCATAATATAGGAAGAAGTCATGAAAAATCTTGGTTTAACCAGGAAGATTGAAGAAGAACTTGAAGAATTCTCAGGCAGTTTGAACAATGTTTAACATTTATACTAATTCTTACTTCTGAATGTATCTGTCAATTAGTGTATGATATTAAGTTCCTCATGTACTTTGTAGAACTAACTACAAAGCGCTGCTGTATCACATAAACTAGTGTTTTGTTCCACTGCTTTCTAAAATATCATCAAAAAGTGGAAACAGAAAATATTACTACACAAATTCTACTGTGTAATTAATCAAGGGTGGTTGTTTTCCTCTGATATTGCTCTGCCCAAGAAAATAACTTTGGTTTGTAGAAAATTTTCCAGTCTTCCTCTGTAAATTCAAATAACCTGTTGATTAGAATTCAAAGATTATAATCCAGTGAAGCTAAAAAGAAAAGGTTATTAAAAGCTGTCTACCAAATCCACATTTTTAATCACAAAGATTTACAAACTCAGGAACTTTACAAAATAATTACCCACGTACCAAAGACACTTGATGAAACTGCAAAACTAATGTGGACAACAATTGATCTCTTTTAGAAAAACTTAATAGGCCTACAGTGACTTAAATAAAAGTATGGTATTATACTATCAACAAAACAGACTTGTGTATCAATGGAACAAAAAGATACAGAAATAATTCCAGGCATACCCAGATATGTTGTACTTGACAAAGAGGCCAATTCCTTCTCTGGAGGAAAGATAGACTCTTTCACAATTTGGCTTGGAAAACTAGCTATGGGAATAGCAAAGGTTGAATCTAGATTCATATCCTTAACCATGTACTAAACTAAAATCAAAATCCCTCAAAGATACAAATGGAACAAAAACACTTAATCTGCTGGAAGACAGGATAGATAAAGTTCTTGAAGACATACGTGTAGACAAAGAGTTTCTGACCATAACCCTGGGTTCACAAGAAATAATACCAAGAATCAATAAATGGTAATTGCATCATTAATTGATTCTACAATTGCAAAGCAAATCACTAACAAAGTGAAGACACAGCATATAGAATGGGGAAAATATTTTGCAAGCTATTTCTCAGACTAATATCTATCCATAACATATAAAGAACCAAAAACGCTAACCCCTAAATTCAAAGGCCTAATTAAGAAATGGGCATCTGAAGTGAATACAACACTTCTCAGAGGAAGAAATACATGTGAATGTGAAAAAAGCTTTCAACACTACTGGCAACATCAAGAAAAAATTAAAACAGTAATGAGATTCCATCCCACTCCAGAAAGAAAGACTATCATCAAGAAAACTACTGAAGTTCTAGGAGAAGAAAGGAAATCTCCTTTGTTGATGGGTCTATAAACTTGTAGAGTCACTATAGAGATAGATGAAGATTCTTTAAAATCTAGAAGTAGAAACTCCATTTGACCCAGATATTTCCCAACTAGGTATCCTCCCAAAAGAGTTGAAGACATCATTCCTGAGTGATGCGTACATATCATGGTAATAGCACTACAATTTGTGAGAGCTAACTTGGGGAAAGTCTATTATTTGTCCTTCAGAAGATGAATGGATTAAAAATGAAGCATTTATACACAATGAAATGTTATTCTGCCATAAAGAAAGGCAAACTTGAGTCATTTGTAGGTAAATAGATGCACTTTGAAACCATAATGATAAGTGAGGTATCTCAGACACACATTTTCATATGGCATGATTTCTGCATTATGAAAAACTTTATTACTTCATATAAATTTATCCATATTATAAAATAAAAGGCAAAACAATAACAGAAATAGTAAGAATGAAAACACAAAAGAAAAAAACAAATGAGAAAAAGAAAGGAAGAGAAGAGAGAAATAAACAAAGAAAGCAAGTAAACCAGTGTGGACAATGCATCTAAATGTGCACCTTGACATAGGACAATTGTTTTTCGCATTTTATAAGTTTTTTCACCTATTATCCTCGTTTTTAATCTGTATATATGATAAGTTTATACAGTCTGATAAGATTAAAAAATGAATCTGAAACCAGAAAAATTAATGAAGGTGGAAGGAGGTGAGAGAAGTAGAGAACTATACTTATATATGTGTTATGGACATACACGAATCCCCCACGGTAAATGTGATCATTATGCACTACAAACATACACTAATAAAAGAAAAAAAAAAACAGGAAATGTGAATTGATCACCTTTTACCATAGAAGTTAAACAATTCCATCAATAATTTGAGAAAATAATGCAGACAGTATCAATTTCTGAGAAAGAAAAAAATTATTTGTGTAGTTACCAATAGGGTAACAGTTTTGTTTCCTACTTTTTTTTTTCAAATGATGCCACAATTGATGCTGTGGAAAGTGAAATTATTTTTTATGAATGTTATTTGATCATGTATGATAGATCATAGCTGCAGGGAAAATGACACCATCCAAAGCCTGAACACATTTTCTTGAGACCAATGATCTGTGAGAAATCAGGTGAAATGACAAACACAAGTGAGAAGTTATTATACTAAATACAGGAAACAGTGCCACACTAAATATCATAGCATGAGGTGTCTGAAGATGCTTCCATGTAAAATTACATAGCTTTATTATTTTTCATTCTATTGTATCTATCATCCATTTATTGAAGGTGTATGAAGGTAAGGATCATATCACACATGATCACAATTGTATTACAATAATTTAGGACCACAGTTGACTGAATAGAAAAACAAAAATCAACAATGTACACCTATTGTTTATGTGTGCAGCATTCAATATACATTTGTCACATGACAGAAACTTCCCATGAGACCTACAAATACTCATGTCACATGCTTAATACAAAGATTCTTATGTATCCAGAACTTGTTACCACTATCCTTCTCTCCAGCTACAGAAACGTAATTCTGAAAATTTAGGCCAGAACTGTTTGTTGTGGGAAAACTTGCACAGTTTTAAGGGTACCACACAGAAAGGTTTTACTGAGACTGATGCTAGTACAGAGTGATAAAAAGCAAGTAAAGATAAAAGGTGAATACAGAGAGTGAGAGATCAAGAGAGAGAGGGAGGGAGGATAGTAAGATTTTGTTTTGCTTTGGCTATTCTTGAGCATTGACTTATTGAACAACCACCTATACACTAGATATTCTATTAAATCACTGAACCCTATGGAGAACTTACTTGTACAGCTCTCTGTGACTCTGCTCTGCAAATACAAGTTTTAATCACTTATGATTAATAAAAAACTATATTTCAATAAAAATTACATTTATGTTTAAATAATTTCAAATTGAGTTAATTTCACTTATAAATATGTTTTAATGTACTTTGCACAAATTGAGAAACTAGAGTTCAAAGACAGACACTCCAGCCATTTCTTGATATGCAGTACTTCATAAAAGAGAATTTTAACTGCAGCCATAGTTCTAGTGAACCTCCACAAGATGTTCCCCTCTTTTCAATTAGATTCCTCGAAATTAGTGGCAGAGTTTGAGTCTCTGAGCTCATTTTGCCATTTAGTTTTCTGCTGAGGCTGCCAACAGAGCAATAAATTGTGCCCAAAGGGTAGTCTATGAAATAAATTAAGTAAAATTACTCATTGCAATTCTTATTACCAGCACCAACACTTGTCCATTTGGCAGGTAATTTGTAGTAATGTTTAGTAATTGATAGCAATTTCTAATAAGTAAATGCTGAGCCATCTCTTCATTTAATATTGGTTTCACTTAGTGAACGCAATACAAAGAAAAGCATTACTGGTTGATAAGTATGTCTGGCAATTAAATGTTCTCATAAACTAAGGAAGTAGAGTTAAAGAAGTGTCTAAAGTACAAGGCAGATTGGCTAAGTCATTTCATACTGATGTAAATATCTCAGATTATTTGATAAATAAATAGTGAAAGGAAGAAAGATTTCAAATTTGGAATACACTGGATCTTCATAGATATAAGTTTCCAGCTAAATTGTTGTCTCATAGGTAACTTCAATATCTCCATATTTTCTCGAGGTATGAAATAACTAAACCTTTTTAAAGGCTCTATGGATGACTTGAGTATATTTTTTAACTGCCATTATGATAGGTGATAGATCAAAAGATCAGGATAGTATCTTTCTTGCTAAAATGGAATATCTTTTGCAATGTGCTTTCATTTTAGAGAACAGAACAAGACTGTAGCTGCTAAATTATTTCCATTTTGTGGAATATTTTGCAAACATTAGAGAGTTCATAAAATCATTAAATTGACTTAATGCCAAGTCTGCTTGGCATAAGATGCCATTAACCTCTTTAGTATAAACAAAATTTCAGACATAAGTTTAGTTGAAATATCAAGTACAGATGTCCTGAAGGTATGAATTTTCAATATTAAGCACAGTATTTTATTACTCTATGCAATACCAACCACTAACTTCCTCTCTGTTTTTAACATCTTTGCCTTTTCCCAATTCTCAACCCTTTCCCAGCCCATCCCACAGAGTAGCATCTGGAAGGTAGTATTTTTTATTATTTCACAGCTGGCTTCTCAAAATTGTATTTTATTTTTGGCAAAAACATTTTGGAAATTTGCAGCTCTAAAAATTAAGTGCTATAATTAATGTTCAATGTTCAATAGTTCAATTTGAGTGGTCCACAAGGTACCAGGAAAATATTTGCAGCATTCATTTCTTCCATGTATATAAGAAATTTTCATTGCAATAACATGAAATGGAAATATTGTAAAAGACATCAGGATAAAGCAGTCAATCAATAGCAAGTACCAGAACCTCCTTAAATTTGTGATTACAGATTATCTATCTACCTATCTATCTATATGATTTTCCTTCTAGACTCACAGCATATATTTACTCATAACAATGGTAAGTCATTGAAATCATTAACATTTCTTTCATTAACTTAATATGTGAAAAATAATACTTTGGAGCCATCATACAGTAGAATCACTTTTTTGTGTATCTTACCGGTGATTGAACTCAGGCCCTTGTGCTTGCCAGGCAAGCACTTATTCTACTGAGCTATATTCGCGGCCCCCAAAGTAGAATTATTTTGAAAAAGACAAAGAAAAAAACAAGGAGACCCTCATTAGGAAGCCCTTGATTTCTTGAAATCCTCTGGGGTTTTTGTTCTTTTCAAATGCAGAGCAGATGGACAATCATTAAAGTTACACAACCCACTGTGGATAAAGTATGGATTATTCTACAGTACAGAATGTTCTACAGAGAACTAGGATTGAGAGCCACTAGAATCTAGCTTCTGTGTGCTTACACACCTCTCCTTCACATCTTCTGCTTTCCTATTTCACCAGTCACTCAGTGTATTCCTATGTTTCTCCAAGTCAGCTAATATTCAAATTTCTGATCTCAGATCTACTAACTGTATAGCCAGAGATGATTGCATTGATCTCTTGGTGCTTTTATTCCTCACATCCTTTCATTTGTTCTTTCTGTCTTTCTTTGTTTTCTTTTTCCCTCTCTTCATCTATCTCTCCCTTTACCCATTTTGCCCTATATGACTTCCTTTCTTCCTCTTTTTTGAGTAAAATGAAGATAAGATTTATCACGGATACTGCTTTAAAGAAAAAATGTATTTAAGTATTCAGAACAAAGCATTCAACAAATATCACTTAATTTTTCTCATTAGTGTTCAAATAGGTTCCAATACAGGAAAAATTTCAACAATTTTACTGGTAATATTTATCCAAAGATTACTATATAACAGGCATCTTTCAGCGCTTCCACCCCCACAAAATATTTCATATTATCACCACTTGCTATAACTTATTTTCTTTCATTCAGCATAAATAAATGTCTTTTATGTATCACATTTGTATTTCCTTTTTATTCTATAAGATCACATCTTCTTGAAAAATAGTCCATTTGATATCTTTTCATTTCTTGTTTATTCATACAATTTTAAGGTAGACTTTCATCCAACCACATGAGTTGATATGTAACTGTTTCCCCATGAATGCACATGTTGGGGTCAGGGAAATGGCTCAGTAGAATAAGTGCTTCCCTGGCAAGCACAAGGGTCTGAGTTCAATCCCCGGTTCTGCCAAAAAAAAAAGAGCACATGTGGAACACATTATAATGAAGAAAGTTCAGTTGAAAATTGTTGAAGAGGAGAATGTTTTGTATTAATACTGGTGAGGGAATGGTCCCCTTGTAAATTTTAGATTACTTTGTACAACTAAACCACAGTGCCTCTTTAACTATCCTTGCAATATTTCACCCATGGCTATTGTCTCATATACTTTGTTTCAAAAGATCATACATCTTCTTTCAATCAGTACAAAATCTACAGTTCAGTTATTCACTCAAGAAAATAACCATAGGTAGAACAATCTTACCATTCTTCAATACTATCACTGAATTTATAAGCCAAATGTTTTTGTTTTGTTTGTCTTTTAGGGAAGGGCCTACAGGATATTCAGAATCTCACTACTAGATCAGACTCATAGTGATCAACTATTTACAGCCTCCCAAGAATTTGAGTTACAGGCGTTCATCACCACGTGCAGTCTCAATTGTCTCAGTGCACACCCGGGACAGGGCCGGCACAGCAGGCCCAGGATCAAACCCCCGGGCCCTGCACCTGTTTGCGGGTGCTTTCATCCAAAATATTTTTATTCGCACATTTTATAATGATTCTCAAAAAAGTCCTCTCCGAAATCAGTCTGTAGAAAGTCACTTTCCCAAAGGATAAAGCAGTAAGGATTCCTTTTGGTAGCTAATAGATGTCATATTGTTTGTGATTCTCTATTTTCTTTCTTAAGACAAAGTCACAGATAAATTTCATACTCTAGAATTCTACTATTCTTCCTTAAATTATCATTTTGGCCCTTTTCTTTTATGAGTGTTTTTATTTTATTTGAATGTCTTTCTTTCTAATATAGTATATTAAATCTCTTTTAAGAAAATGAGCAAAAGAAGGCAAATGAATGAATGGTGTGTTTATTATTACTCGTGACCTCAACCACAGTGTTATTTGGAGTGATTTTGAACTAACACTATGACACCTAAGAGCTAATCTTTCAGGGATTGCTTCTTCAGGCAGTCAAACCTGAAGTAAAATAGTTTTTACTGGTAATGCCCAAAGAGGTCAAATGCTAGAATTGGGTTATAGAGCTAGGTAATTTGATTTCTGAATAGAAGCAGAGTAGAATTAATAGCAGTATGTGGGGAACACCTAGATACTGCCACAATATCTTTATTTAATTTATTAAATTTTTATTAATATTAACTGTGAACCATATAGTGATATAAGGGAAGGTAGCAGCTTATTTAATATATTAAAAATTTAGGAAAGTTGGAAGAAATAGTAATAATAAAACTAATGTGCTACTATTAGTTCACTTAAAGGAACAGTTATTGTTTATATTCTTTGATCAATTTTGCAAGTGTGTATGTAGTAATCTTAGCAACTACTTTAAAGACAATATGTAATATAATAACCATCATTAATTTCATATCATCTTGTTTTGAAATTCAATGTCATTTTTCTTGTTCTTTTTTTTACTTTTTTTCTCTACAAAATAAAATATACTGTATTTGGATGATCATTAGGAGCAGTCAAATTTCTGAATAAGATATAATAAACAAAACCTATTAATTTTACAGAAATTTAATTGCGAATGTCAGAGTGCAGGACAGCATATAAAGGAGTACCCATTTTTCACAGAGTGAGGACGTTACACCACACTTCTCCACTAACATGACCCAAATGTGCCAAGGTTGGGATTTTATTTGATAAAGGATACAACACAAGTAAATAATCTGGAGTCATGGGCTGGAATATATCTCAGTGGTATAATCTCCTGCCTGGCAAGCACAAGGTCTTGAGTCCAATTCCTAATACCAAACCACCCCCTCAATCCTAATAATCTGGAGACATTAGGGAGTATATCCACAAATAGCTAAGTCTCCAGAATTCCTTGAGTCTTCTTAGTTTCCAGACATAGACGTAACATATCTACAGTTTATATTTCTTGTTGTTTGAAGATAACTCAGATACAAGTCAAAACAGCATGTACTCTTTCTACTTCTGGCAAGGAAGTCTTCAACCAACGTTAAATCACAACATAGGCCAACTAAGAACAAAACTGGATGTACAGAACAAGTAATGGTGTACTTGGCACCACCATCTGGAGCATTATGACAGAGCAATGAAAACAGATCCCATTTAGGAGTACTTACGGGAGAATCACAGCACTGGGGTTCTGGAGCAAGATCCTTTTTTGACAATTATTTGCCCTAAAGATGTTTATTTAGTGTGACTGGCCATGGAGTATCAAATGCCAATTGAGTCACAAGTCTCTGTCATGAACTGCATTCAGTCTAACACACTAAGTTATAGGATTAGAAGAATCCTGCAACATTTATCAAGTATATCTAGATTAAACTCAAGCAGGATTAGAGGGACTACACAAATTGCATAAGCAAATTGACAAGCCTCTGATGTCATGAGCCACTGTGTCCCATAACCTCTCCCTCAGCTTGTATCCATAGCAGACACAGGATCCTTCTACCTTTGAATAGTAGACAACAAAGCTAAAAGTTGTTTCAAGAAAGAATCAGTTCAATGCTTACGTAAAATGTGAAATTAGGTTGCAACTACATTGGAGAGCTCACTTGGAGAAAGCTTTGAAGTACAGTACAGGGGAGTACCATATATTTTGTTTAAAAATTAAAGAAACCAAACTTCAGAATGTGTATGGATTCAAGGACAATAGAAAGTGTGATGAGCAGGACAATAGTGCCCTGAAAGAATAAGGAAAGACAATGTATAAAAAATTCTGTAGTAGAGACATGTAAAATAGCTACATAGAACAGAATGTAATTTATGAAAATTTCAGTATATGCTAATGCTCATGGACTGATTTTGGTACCAGCAGTCCTTAATGTTACCATCTCTCAGTTCACCCAATGCAGCTTCCCATAAAAACAAATCATCATAGAGGTATTATAGTTCTTATGCTTTAATATAAAAGGAAACAACATATGAAATGTTGCCTATATAAACAAAACAGGTGAACTCAAGCATGATTCAGTGTCTTTTGGCTAAGCACAGACTTCCAGCTTAGTCACTGGTAGGGAAGAAACTCATCATGGAACAAAACTGTAGGGACACTTAAAGCAGATGTAGAGGGTCAGAGTTGTCCACAAGGGTGGCAGGGTGCAGTCCTTTGATACAGACCCACAACCAAAATTGCTGATGCCAAAACCAGTACCTGTAAGTTACTATAAGTTATTAGGAACAGCCATGGCTGTCAAAGATAGAAGGAAAAAATCAAAAAATATATCTTTTAGGGAACCTCAGGCCCACCCATTCAATCTTGTTATCAAGCCTGATATTGCTATTTTCAGTACAAGTATCCAATGGTCATGTTGTGACAAGAATAAGGATAGGTAAATTATTTATTCTCATAATAATGAATATGTATTTAAGATATCAAATTCATTTTCTGATTTTAGAAACTTACCTATATTATATGAAAATTTAACATATATGTTAAATACTAGATTCTGCATGATATAATGAATAGAGAAAAACCAAAGGTACAACAAAGACTACTCATATCACATAAATCATCACCCAAATACTAGTAGGACACTGAGATTTAAGCATTAGCATGTAGATAATGAAGAATGAAGATTACAGTCAATCTTTTGAGCTATGGCATACCCATTAAATAGGTAACAATGTATGTGTAATTGTGTCCTGCACCCCATACACATATACAGTAGTGAGAATTTATAGTTCTAGGAATTAAGAATGGTAGCATTTAAATAATTTTGAATCATCAACATTATGATTTATAATTCCAATACCTTTAGTTTTGGATGCTGTAGGTTTAGTAGCCTTGGTTCCCAAAGGTAGAAAGCACTCCTTCCAGGGAATAAAGCAAGAATCCCCTTGAAAGGCAAGCAGTTACTGCTATCTAGGAACTTTAGGATTAGCAGCAAGAACAGTGGGCATTATCATGGCAGGAAAATACTATATGTTGATCAATGGAAGCTGTAGGTACTGTTATGCAAGGCAAATAGGGAGAATATGTATATTGAGCTGATCTACTTGGACACTTGTGGTATTCCTTGACCTAACTGTAAGAATAAATACACAATAACAACTACTTTCACATAAGAAAAGCACGATGACCAGGACTTTGAGCTCTTACAAAAGAAATGCTAGAAAAAAATAAAGAGCAGTGAGTGGAAGAAAGAGAGAGTGGGTATCCTGCCTCTTCTCAGACCAATTAAATTGACAGTGTCAATAGCATTTTACTCATCTTACTTTCTATTTTCCTCATAAATTGATATCTAGAGGACTATTAAGAGAGAAGCTGACAGAATTTTTATGAAAAAGACAATCCAGCCAGATAACAGATGGACTCTGATAAATGAGTACATTTGGTCACGTGCTACCCACATCTCTATTCAATAAAAAATTTCTTCCACAAGAAACTAAGACTAATAGTTATCAACTTTTGGCTGTCAGCCTGCTCAAGGATCATCTCAACTACAAAGAGCTTTCTTGTCTAAGTAGTAGAAGGGCTATCTTTGGCTAACCAGCGTCTAAAACTAAGATGAGGAACTGTTATTGTTGGGCTATAAATACAATTTGTAAAAACAACTATGGATGATCGAAACTCCAGAACTTCCAAAATTCAAGTATCAGGTATGGCTGTCATTGAGGCTACGCCTAATATCAGCCCGAACACTGATTCTAACACTAACCTTTGAGCTGTTGTGATTCTGCAAAATACCTATCATATATTCCATTGCATGTTCAGGAATGGTAGGTATTATCAAATTAGAGATTAATTTTTAAAATTATATAACATATACAATAATGTAGTTAAATATAGAGAAGAGAGAAATAAAAGAAAGCAGTCCTTAAAGGCAAGCTGTTACTGCTACCTAGGAACTTTAGGATTAGCAGCAAGAACGGTGGGCATTATCATGGCAGGAAAATATTCTATGTTGATCAATGGAAGCTGTAGGTACCATTACATAAGGCAATTGGAAAGAATATGTATAAAGAGGTGATCTACTTGGACACTTGTGGTGTTCCTTGACCTGGCTATAAGAATAAATACCAACTACTTTAACCTAAGAAAGGCATGTTGCATTCATTTCATTAATTATAATTTGGGTCAAACAACATGGCCTATAAGTTCTTAATCTTCAATCACAGGGAAGCACTATTGAATCATTGAGGCATTTTGGGGAAACAAGGTACATAGGACCACATTAGCATATTTTCTATGTAGGTGTCATATTTGCATTAAAGATGGCATAGTAAGAGCTTTCACAAGTGGTGCCTTGAGAATTTTATAAGGTCTTGATATATTGTTTTAATTCTAATGTTTCAGACAAACAAAGCCATTGAAGATCTGGCCCCTTTTTTACCACCAGCTAATGATTGAATAAAAAATAGTGACAAACCAGAAAGTTTTTTTCAAAAACAATAAATGATGGAATCACTGTCCTACAACTTCTAGAGGTCTGCGTAAGCTAAAAATCATCCCACTAGCATCATTTAACTGTGTTGTTGCTCTACTTCTTGACCCTAACTCAAATTCATAGTCTCAGGCAAGTGAGTCCAACATTAGGTAGATCTCGAAAGCATGGAGAAGGTTAAAAATGAAAATATTTCCCACTTCTCCTTACATAGGAGAGAAATTATATAGAGCTAACAGCTGTTCTGGGAAAGGAGCATTGGTACACAATTTTGTAATAAAATAATGGTGCTTTCCATCTAACCCAGTCTTCTATTCTTGGAACATTATATGATTATAAAAAATTTTCTTTGTGTATTCCATGTGATTTTGTGGCTAGATGAAACACCTTCCTTTTCTTGTTTAATAAATACTCAAATATTCCTAGAGTAATTACTTGTCCCTGGATACTACTACAAATCTTATTAAGATAGCATTTTTAAAAAAAATTGTTTTTCCCTGCAACAATCTCTTAATACTTAGTAATCCTAAATACCAACAACATAACTAAGCAATTAACTTTTGGCAATTATCAACTTAGGCTGGTTAAAATAAGGATTGTTGATATTCCACTGAGTTTTCATCCTGGACATAACTTAATCGTAAAGTATAATAAGACACAAATAAGACCCAGCCCTATAATTTTGTTCCTTATGTACAATACCCAAGGAAACTCAAAAGAAAGGAAAAGAGAGGATGGGAGGGAGAGGAAAACACAGTACAGAAGCCTCATTAAGAAAAACTCCTTAGCCGTACTTCAGTTAGGATTTTCCATTGTATTTTATATCCAATACACAATACTATAATGATGACAGGATAATGCTGTGCTCATAACAGATTGGCCATTAAAATTCTAGAAGCCTCACCTTTTGCCTATTGCTTACTTTTTAAATGACCTCTCTGGCATCTCTGATAGAAAAAAAAATTCCAAAACATTTAATTGTGTCACTGCAATGTAATGCCCTCTTCTGTCTTAGAGAGAGTGTTATGGCTCATTCCCTTATATGCACGTCTTCAGACTCAAAATAAAAATATGAAAATTCCAACAGAATAACAAGAGTATATTGGGGAGAATATTAGCTTAGCATTTGAAACTTGAGTTTAAAACTCAAGGGTTTTTTTTGTTATTTTTTTTGTTTTTTTTTTACTGAAAAACTATGAAACTTTAACGATTTTCAAATTCTATGGTCCTCAGTTTCCTCATCTGTAAAATAAGAACAGTTACACCTGTACAATAGTGTTCATAGATTTAATCAAGAGCAGAGCAAATATTCAGAGTAATATACTCAAATAATAGTTACCATGGATAATCACATAGCTACATCAAATATAAGGTGCATTATAATTATAATGAGAGTGTAGTTGTATTAGATAGTCACATTGTTTTATCAAGTATAAAATATATTGCAATTATATCTTCAGCATACTGATTATCTAAAACTGTGGGTACTAGCTGTATTATGTGTTAGTTATTCTAGTTTAGTGGTGTTGGATGGTCAACATTTTGGTGATAGGACTAGTAAAATAAAGTTTTTTATAAGTTAAACCAGTATGCACACACAAGATCATGTTATAATAAATTATTTGGGATGTATATTGCTATAAACTAATTATTTAACTCATGATTTTACCCTCATTGAATCTTTCTTCCATTTGCTCCTACTATAGAATCTGACTCATGGCACCTACAATTAGGCAGAGAACCATTGCAGGGTACACCAGCAATACAGACTCCTTCCTTCAGATCATAATAAAGTGCTCAAATGCTTCCTTTCTGGCTGAAAAAAACTTTATAGTTCATTGATCAACTAAGATTTTGATCCAAATCCAACTCTTCTCAACCATTTTGCATTTTCCTGTCCTTACTATTCATAGTTTTTTATAACCGAGTCCTGTCCTTACTTTTCCAAAAGGGATTTTATAAAGGAAAGAATCACAGTTCAATGTATTGTTAGGACATACCTATACTGAACCCTTATTTCACTCACAAGTGCTATGAGGAACAACTTCAATAAAACAGACTTCTCTCCCCAGTGCTCAAAGTTCTGCTTTTAACCAGATTTCCTTTCTCTGCCTCTGAATATGAGAGAAATGGATAGCATCCAGGGAAAGCCATGATTTTATTCTATTTCATGGATCTTTTGTTCTGATAGTGGAGTTATATTCCTGCTAGACTCTCAGACCAGAAAATTCTCACATTTACTAAATATAATCTGCTCTACATATGTGACAATAAGAATTTGGACAATGTATACTGGCTTCGTGTATTTTTAAAATTGCTATTTACTTGTACTTGGCACACATCTTGTGGATAAATGTGTTGAATTTTACATTCTCTAACTTAAAGAGGGTGAGGAAAACTGACAGGTAGGTTCTGAAGAAAGCCATGATTTTTTTTTCTAATGTGTTTAATGCAGGGTCTACAGGGTCTCATCACACAGATAGGACTCATAGTGCTCCATCTATGTTCAGCCTCCCAAGCACTAGGATTATAGGTGTGCACATCACACTCAGTTTCAATCGCTGTCTCAGCACACCCTGGAGCAGGACCCAGGACCAAACCTTGGTCCCTGTTTCTGCTTTAGCAGGCACTTTAGGCTTTAGTCCAATGAGCTATCTGGCTGGTCCTAAAGCCATGAATTGATTACTATTGCAGAGATAAAGTTAATGAGCCTGGATTCTGTATCCAACAAAACAGGATATCTTGCCTTACAGTCTTGGAGTAGGGATGTTTGGAAAAAAACAGTGATGTTTTCATGTTCTCTCAACATATAATGAAATCATACAGGCTTAAGTAATAGAATGTTATATCAGGGTACTATGTGAAAGCACTTTTTGCTAGATATGATGCATGTGAGTCCAGGGGCTGTGGTAGATTTGTGTAGTCTATTACTGTTCAGGATCTTCTTTTCCTTCCTTTTCATTTTTGTTTGTTTATTTATTTTGGTTCTTTGAAGACAATGTGAGTCTACATGGAACAAGAAGAAGAAGATAGAAAAACAGAGTGAGAATGCAAGATATTTGAAAGAAAAAAGAGTTGAAAGATTTGTTTGCGTTAAAAAATAAAGCCTACTTCTTCCTCTATCCAAGTGCAAGAGATGATAAGATTGACACAACCCTGGGACTCTCCCTCCAGTCCACTTACAAAAGCCAGACACTCTTTAAGAGGTGCCCCAAGTCCGTAGACAGCAAATGCCTCAGAACAAGCAGCTGACTTCCTGTGATATAAAACACTGTACACCAAAAAGAAATAAATCTCATCATTACTCCTTAGTTAATGAGGACTTGTAGCCCAGAAAACTGTATGAACATTCAAAAACACACAGAGAGATGGTATGTTTACACATGCTTCTATTAATAAAAGTTTGGGACAGAAGACATCCTTTTAGAATGCAGAAGTGCCTGAAATTACCAATCAAAAAGTAACATCATTGAAACCTCTCTCCTCTGCTAAAGATAAACAAACAATTCAATACCATCTTCATAATGACCACATATTTACAGCCACAGCAGGCTGCTGCCTAGTCCCTGCAGGAAAATGACAAATGAATGCTGTTTAATATTTTGCTTGAACAGTTTTTTTTTCTTTCAGAAAACTATTTGCAATACGTTAATGAGAAGAGCGTAGTTGCCGAGAGCAGCGTTTTGTAAGGATGACTACCTTTCTAGGGCATGTCATCTGATGCACACTTTGTTTATCCAGAGTGAATTCAGTGGTTAAAATGATTAATTGAGCCCATTTTCTGTTACTCATACCAGCTTTCGCAAAGGAGGTGATTGCTATTTTTTCTTAGTGACTCATACAAAGACGCCAGCAGTTCACTGGCAATAACAAAATGACATTTCTAAATATAGCAGTTCATAAATCTTATAAGATGCCAACCACATCCAGTGCCCCTCCCCCATGTTCCTCTCTCAGCACTCGCTCAAAAGTGCAAAAGACTTAAATGTGCTGGGAGACGAGACACAGACTTCCTCAGGGCACATCTATCTGTTCCTCCCTCAGTACCTACCAGCCCAACAGTGCATTTCTCCGGTAGGAGCAATGTGTGTATTTCTCAAATGATAGCTTTTATTATCCCATTAAGATGTTAATTTGTCTGGTAAAACCATACACAGAAGATGTGTACCTTTCCAGAAAGGAATCTAATTCAATGAATTATCTACAAGGGGCACTGTAGAAACTAGAAAATTTCCTCCAACCCTCTGTGTTATCTATTCCATGACATGAAAAATGCAGCAACTCTACAGCTGCAGAAAATGAAAAATTTTGCCTCTATCATTTTGTGTGGCTTACATGCAGTACTTACCAAATGTATCATGCACTCCTTGTGTCCTTTTGCTTATTGTTCTGAGAGTTTTAGGATAACTACTGGCTTTAGACATTTTATGAACAAATGACTCCGACAAGTAGCATACAACACAGAATGTAAAACTAGAAGAATGGATAAACTGAAAATCACCACAGCTAACATAAGATTATTAAGAAAAGTGGCAAACAGGTATTGTTTTTAAATATTCTTGGATAATTTTAAGCCTCCTTCTTACAACCTCTACAATATACAGATCTTCCCGTCAGTGAATGAATGACCCTATATTGCATTGCTTTCTAACTATTTAAGACAGTGTTCTAGAAATGGCAGGAAAATAACTACATTTTTGTCACTCTATTTCTCTTTACATATCCTGTTAAAAATACACTTTGTTTTATATCATCAATCAGAAAAAGTATTATTTAAGAGTAAACATTATCAGCAGGTGATAGACAATTATACCTAAACCCATGATCAATGGAAATCACTTTATAAAATATTAGTTTTAAAGTGTAAAGCTGAGGAGTAGAAAAATGCATGTTTTAAGAAGCAAAAATTTATTCAAGTAGTGGGTGAACGTTTAATGACTGTGCAGAAATGTAGACAATGCTCCATTCACATTTCTTAACATTATACTTATAATATTATTTTCTGCTTAGTTCATTGTGACTGCTCCTCTGGGAAATGTTTTCACTGCTGCTTTTATAAAATAACACAATATTTAGAAAAGTTTCTTGAACAAGTAAGTAATTCACTCTAAAGTAATATAACATTATGTAACAAATATATATCTATAAATATATGTATTTATTACATACATATATATATATATATATGGAAGCACATAGATTATTCTAACCTTTATTTCTTTGAGATATGCAACTTCATTGGTAGAATTTGCATTTAATACAGAAATGATAGATTGCACTCTTTATTTTGCTCACTGTACTTAGTTTATATCACATACAATACTCTAAATCTGGAAGAAATTTAACTGAACAAACATTTTCCATCTTAGATTATCATCATCATAAATTTCAAAGATCCAGGCTATGAATTATTATGCCTATTAACTGACTCAGTTAAGTTTCTCTATGGGAAATGTGTAAACTCCAGTGAATCTAGTGAATATCTTTACCGATTCATTAGTAAGACCCTATGAAAATACATATACAATAACAAAGCTACTGAGTCAGGGCCCCTACTGATTAAACAAAATATTCAGCTATTTAGCTTTCCTATTGGGCTTCAGCCTTCAGATGACAATTCATCTTGACTGGCCTGCAATAAGGTCAGATCTCTGTCTCTGTCTCTGTCTCTGTCTCTGTCTCTGTCTCTGTCTCTCTGTCTCTGTCTCTGTCTCTCTCTCTCTCTCTCTCTCTCTCTCTCTCTCTCTCTCTCTCTCTCTTTCTCTACCTCCTCCCTCCATCCCTCCTTCCTTTGTCCTGGAAATTGAACTCAGGACCTCGCACTTGCCAAGCAGGCACTGTGCCACTGAACTGTATTCCGGCCTGGTCAGATTCCATCTGTACAAAGAATCGGGTGACTTCTAGGATGAAAACCTACTAGAGATAAAGAATAGTTGCAAGTATTTTTAAAGAAATGCTGGAGGAAAAGATAGGTCCAAAATACATCTTTATAATTTTCGCTTTCCTGAAGTATACTAACACATGCATAGCAGTAGTTAAAGTTTGTACTAGTGTCTATATCACCATTTGTTTGATTTTAAAACATGGAGATAAAATAATACTGCCCTAAATTTTTCAGTATTGCTCTCACATCTCAAGATATATACAAATGTACTATTTTTTTTTAAGATTTTAGGTATTGGTAAGTCAATATGAAAGCACAAATTGGGTCTTTTACAATTAGTTTTACCCATCCCTGCCCTAAGAATAACTTACTAGTTTGGATGCTAACTGTGACGTGACTACGTAGTTCTGATTTTCTGTCGCTGTTGTTGTTTTCTGTTCTCATCTATGGTGGAACCTGCTGTGCGTGGTAGAATCTCCCGTAGTAATCTGGAACTTCTCATTAGCTGCTAACGAAAACTTTTCCTACCCTTCTGTCTTTCATTCTTCTTGAGGAAAATATAATATAGTTGTTACCTGAATGGTGGGTGCTGGAAATATCAAAGCTGTTAGAACACAGCAATATGGTCTCTCGTCAATGCAGGATTTTAAAGGGAAGCTGAATTTGCATTTAAGAAGCTAATCCTTCAGTAGCTGTATGAGCGTGGGGTGGGAGGAGTACACACTGCCACAGGTCACAGGTGTTGATGGAAAGCCTGTGTCACCGGAAACAATGATAGGACAAATGGGGCCACACTGATTAAGTCGGGCTATTTTTACAGCTAACTTTAGTAAATTCAGGGCAGCATAAAAAACTAAGCTGTCAGTGCAATTCTAGCCCCTGTCCCCAGACATCATACTTGGCTCCAAAATTCCAGGAAAAGCAGATGCTCACTCTATCCCTCATACAAAGTCACTATTTACTGGCACCAGTGTAATTTATTTAGGCTACTCCAATCCCTTTGGATTCAAAGCCTTCAAAATAACAAGGGAAATAAACAGACATGGCTTGTCATTACCAAACTCCTCAATAAATGGAAAGCAAAAATGCCTTCCACCTAAACAGATGTTGCAAAGCAAATATATAAAACCTGTGTAACTTTTCCCCCCTAGACCCATGGTAGAACCTCCTCTGTCATGGAAATTCTATGCATGTATAACACAAAAAATTAGGTTCCTTGATCCAGTGTAGTTATAATGTACATCAAAAATATTCTGCCTCCTAAATAAGTTATAGACATTTGATTTTTTTAATGTGAAATCTAAGATAATTAAAAAGCAGCCCAAGGAACTATCCAAACTCTAAGCACTTTACTTTTAACAAATGGGACCAATCAACCTCCCATTAAATTAGTCACTAAAAAAGTAAAATAATGATTATGGTACACAATACTGAAAACTATGGTTTAGTCAATCCCAGGCCAATATCCAGGCAGCTGAATTAATTTAGCTAGTAGTATATCCCTTCATTGTTGAAGAAATAGCTCCTAGGGATAAAGGAAAAAAGAAATCATACTACATCTTATTAGTAATAAAAAGAACTTGAGCTGGAGAAGAATTTAGAAATAACAGAGCAATGTCTTACAAAACAAAATCAGGTAGAAGAAAGTTTGTGATCCTCATAGAGGTGTTTACTTAAGACTTAAGATTTGGGAGTAAGGCTTGGGTGGACCAGAGCTCCGGTGAGACAAAGCTCTATCTGAAAATCAATGCTAACTTTAAAAGCATTACTTAAACTCAAGCATGAAGTCTCTAACTCTAAAAGAGAATTAATATCTATTTTGGTTGAAATTTGAAAAGTTGCAAGATAAAATGAGATTGATGATGCAGTGTCCCACATAAGTGATAAATAAGGTAAACAAATCTGCCTTCTCCAAATTAAATGTGAAAAAAGTTGTTCTAACTAACAAATAGTGAAGTTTTTACCTTGTTCAAAAAAGGCTATGTCAGAGTTAAAAATCACACTTAAAACCTGGGAGAGCTCTTTTGGTTTTGTTAGTCTAAACATATAGGGGGAAAAATAATGACTAATGCAATCATTAGCTGTGAACATTCATGTATGTCCCAGGAAAAGAGGCACTTTGTTAAGACCACCTCAATATTTGGTAGCATGGACTAGTACATACATTTAGAAATGGGTGTGATAGGTCTTCCAAACCTAAAGCACTGAGCATTAAACTCCTAGGAACAAGCTTCAGTTCCTCTGACTTCCAGTGTTAATTTGCTTACTGAGGAAAGTACCTCGGTAGATTAATGCATTTCTACATCATATAGTACTCAGGAGAACTTCGTCAGCATGGGTTTACATCTTTGATCTGATTAAATTGGAATACCTGGTGGAACTTCCTTTTGGAGCCTGTGTGGGTACAAGACTAGCCTGACAGTGACTGTACAACGTTCCAGACTAACTATGTCTTGAGAGCCAGCTAGCACTTCCTAGCTGACTCCACAGGTATTTTCATGTACTATAAATCTATTTGCATTTTTTCTAAACACCAGTCTTCAAAATTGTTTTTGGAATGATCTAGCGTATATTTAAAGTAAATGGTACAAAGCATATAAGGTGTGTCAATACATGTTTTCTTCCTTTACATTTTTTATTCAATCCCTTTATTTCCCAACAGAAGTAGTAGAGCAGAACCTCGCCCAGGTACAGAGAAAGAGCTTTCTAGAGGGGACAATACTTATACATTTTATAATTAAGAAAAAGTCCTGGAAAAAAAGTGCTTGGAAAAAGAAAACAAAGGGAAAGAAGAAAGGATAATGTGAGCAAAGAAATGAAGTTGCAGAAGAATAGAGGACACAGAGAATTTTAAATTACTTAAGGTAATTTGAGTTGAGGAATTTCTCCTGAATAAATAGGAGGGCATTACAGAATACTGAAGTAACACAGCACCCACTGAGGCTTCCTGCTGTGGGATCTGACTCCAGTATCCATATCTGAATGAAGATAAGTGATGCTTAAAACAAGAGAACTAGATTAACAATAAAGACAAATGGAGGTGACAGGTTGAGGATATGCCATAGATATCCAGGAACAGAAATGGATTTAACATAAGGTTAGTTTCTAGATTCCTCAAAAATCATTTAAATTTTTGAGAGTGAATGTTGGACTAAATCAAGGTTTATGGCTTTGATAATTGATAGGATTATTTTCTTCTTTGCTGAAATCAAGAACAGAACAAAAATATTGAAATTAGGATTAGAGGGGAAAGTATGGATAAGAGGTGATCACGCAGTAGGCCACACGGGAGAATACTTTAGAAAATCAGTTGTTGAGGAGATAAATGTCTGTGTGCTAAATATAAAGATTCTTAGTTATCAAAAACTAGCAATTTTATTGGTTTTTTTTTGTTTTTTGTTTTTTTTTGTTTTTTTTTTTTTTGGTGGGGAAAGATCTACGCAGTGTTCAGGGTCTCACTGCTAGATCAGACTCTTAGCGATCCTCCTGTTTACAGCCTCCCAAGAACTGGGATCACAGTGAGCACTACCACTCCCAGTCTCAATTGTGGTCTCAGCGTGCCCTGGGGGCGGGACCAGCACAACAGGCCCGGGGATCGAACCCACAGCAGCTGAGCCTGCTTGTAGGCGCTTTAATACTCTGAACTATTCGGCTGGCCAAATACTAGCAACATTGTAAACAAAAATATCTTTATTCTCTGAGTCAGTTGGTTCATATAAAATGGTGAACCCCTTCTATCTTTCTAGTTTTTCTTAATTTTTATATTTTTAAACTGTAAAAGCATAGGAAAGTATATAAAGATGTGAAACTACTACACTTCTTTTCAATGAAGTACCAGTAGTAAATTATGTGGCATCATCAATTTAATGATTTAGATTTTATAAGTAAAAAGTCGACTTAGACCTCAAACAAGAAATAATTTATTTCAAAGAGAGTATAAAAATAATTGATAAATATTAGAAACAATACTCATTTAGAAGAACAAGATGAGAGATATTCATCTGTGGATTTTGTATTGCACACTGCTGCCCTTGATGTAGTTGCTCAGACTGAAGATATTAGCATATAGAGTTAGTCAAATTAAAATTTTAAACATTAACTACTACTTTCAGAAACCGATAGAAATCAGTAGCACAATCATCTCAGCATCCTGTGTATATACTTTTGTGATTTTCCCCCTTCCTTTTTTCCCCTATAATTTGCCCTTTCTCTCCATTGTTTATTTCTTATATTCAGTTTCTTTTCATTTTACTATATCTATTATATTTTTCAGATTTTATTTATTCTTTCAAGTTCTTGAAAAAAGGACAAGAAAAAAATAGTGTTTATTAAAAGGAAGAGTTAATGTTTAATTATTTGAGCAGTATCACACACCTATATGTGATAATCTGACTGACAGTTTTGATGATTGTTAATTTTCTACTCTTTATTTGAAATTGTATAACATTGGTATTCTTGTATGTTGCTTTGTTTCTGTCTTTGCTTGGGTATTTGTTTTTGCTTTTGTTTTTGCTTTTACTATTTAAAATGAATAAATAAAAATTAAAAATTTAAGATTATCTGTGAATGCAGATTAATGCACCCATTAAACCTGAAATGACCAATTATAATCCAATGAACCATGATTATACAGTATACCTGGTAATGAGGACTTTTAGACATCATTAGGTTAAGGTGCCAGAAATGGAGATTTTTTTTAACGGTGGGAGGTAGCATGCTATTATCACATGAGTAATTAAAAGTGAAGACTCTATCCTGGATCCAGTCAGAGAAACAGATATAATAATAACAGAAGTTGAAATTCCTAGACATGAGATAATGCACATGAAGACTGGTAAAGACAAAATACTATACCGAGCAATGTATAAAGTTTAACGTTTTAAAAAGTTTATTTAGACCAGGAGGGGTGGTGCACACCTGTAATCCCAGTGCTGGGGAGCCTGAAGAACACAAGAATCACTGAGTCTGAGCTGCGAAGTGAGACCCAGTACTAAACACAGTTTTAAAAAGTTTATTTAACTACTAGCATCCATTAATTGACTACATAGGCATATCAATGAAAAAAATCTCAAAATAATTCTTAGTAGCCTACTTAACAGTACTTGGTACTTAACAGTACCAAGAAATTTAAAAAACTGTCTATGGGATTTTTTAAGAAGTATAGTATAAGAACATTGCTAATAATATTTTAACCATATCTTTTTATATATAGAAATCCAGATCAAATTAAAAAATTCCTCCAAATGTCTCTATTGTACCAAGTTATTTTTCTGAAGACAAATTGAGGAGTCACACATCTTTAATGGTATGGAAAGAAGGTGTAATAAAAGTAAATGATCTAGTGAACACAATTACAAAGATCAATGCAGAACTGGGAATTCTTCACTAACTATTAATTTAAGCACCGCTGTTAATGTGAATTTGCATAACTTAGCTTTTACCCATTGTTCACAAAATAAGTTATTTTTAATGTCTTCTTTTGTGCAGTTCATCTCATTGGGTTCCAGAATAATTTGAGTTGCAATGTTGAGAAAATCTTTGAGTGTTTTGTCCATTTTACCTTGATTTTTTTTTCCTTTTTATAGTATCATATTTATTCGTATTTGTTGCTCTCAAGTGTTATAGTCATCCAAGTGCTTGGAATATATTCATGTTCATTCTTACTTTCTGTGATGTATACAAAGCCCCTTACCTCAGAATAACTAATCCTTTATTTTCCTCCACTCCATATTCTTTCTCAGACTTGTTTCCATTGGTAATAATAGTTTCATGTTATTGTTATCTTCTGACTATAAAAATGAAATTACTTGCCAATAGAGCAAACTCCTCACCCTGCACATAAAAGTTAATGGCTTTTATAACTTCATATATTTAAATCAGATAGTTTTGTTGCTAACATTAAGTTGGCTTCTTGGATGGCTGACTAGAATGTCAGCTATTCAATCTGATGAGGCTAATTCAAATAGAAAACTAAAGTGTAATTATCACTCATCAATAACTACTTATGAGGAAACTATAATTACAGGAAAAACATTCTCCATCTGAAAGGATACTTAATGAAAATGTAAGAATATCATTCCATTGTAGCTATTAGTTTTCTGAAATATATTAATATTTGAAAACATTACAAAGACAAATAAAAAGTTAAAAGATGTTTAATTTGAAGACAGAGGTTTCTAACAAAACATTATTACATATAATTTTGTATTTTATGATTACTGCTTCTTGAAAAACTTTGCTTTTTAGATTTTTCTTTCAATGAATTATGATATATCCACTCTTCTCAAGAAAGTTCATATATATTGCATATATGAACTCAATGGATTTTTAGAAATAAAATATCAGAATGCATTAATTATTTATAAGAGCATAGAACTGGCTCCTTTATAACCCAAATAGGAAAGCACAGGTGTTTATAATCAATGACTGGCATAAGAAAATCATAAGATATAGTTATTCAAAAGTGATCAGAGGACCAGCCAAATAGCTCAGAGGATTAAAGCACCTTAAGCAAGCACAGGGCCCAGGGGTTCGATTCATGGGCCAACCATGACACCCTGACCCTGGGGTACACTGAGACAGCAATTGAGATTAGCCATGGTGGCGTTGCCCCTGTAATCCCAGCTATTGGAAGGCTGTCAACAGACAGATCATTAAAAGTCTGATCTAATAGTGAGACTCAGAACACCCTGTAGACCTTTCCCTAAAAAAATACAGAAAAAAATTGATCAGTAGAAAATTTAATTGGATCAACACCTCTTTAAAGAAATGCACTCAAACAATGTAGTAAATAAATGATTGAAATTGCAGTAAATAGTAGGATGATGTAGAAAAGTTTAGAAGACTCTTTTTGTGCTCTTGCTGTTTGCTGCCACCATGGAAGGTTGTTCTCTCAGCCATATGCCACTCTGCCTTGGAGCCAGCTGAATATGGACTAAAACCTCCAGTAACTGTGAGCTAAACAAGCCTTTTCTTCCTTCATTTTGGGTGTTGGGTATTTGTTCCAGCTATGAGAGAAGAGTAACTAAGACAGAATTTGGTACCAGAAGAGTGGGGTCATTGCTGTGGCTAAACCTGACCATGTGGATTACAAGCTTTTCAGAATGGTTTATGGGAAGAGATAGGAAAGGTTCAGAGATGTCGCCTACAAGCAAAGCACTGAAACAGCTTCATCTCTTCTGTAGGAGAGATTCTGTTCAGAGCTCAGAAGACCAGAAAGATGATGGAAAGCCGGCCTGTAAAGACCAGGCTGGGGCGATTTCTGCTGGGAAGGACTGCATTGGTTGTTGGACTCCGGATCATTTGTGTTTTGATTTGGCAGAAAAGCTGTCTGTGTTTTGCTTGTGTCCAGAGACTTTGCCTGAGAGTGAGTTTAAGCATGGCAGATTGATCAATCTTTCAAAAGATATTTCAAAGCAGCCAAATATTTGGGCGGTGGCATGACTGTTATTGGGGGCTTTTAGCCAGGTTTATGTTGAGAATGAAGAGCAAGGAGCCCAGCAGGATGAGCCAAAGTATTGTGAGTTTGGCCAGAAAGGAATCTCCAATGAAGCTATGAACTGCAAAGGTGGAGCTAAGAGGATCTCCATTATGGAGAATGAACAAGAGAACAGAAAGGATGGCCTGAGGGCATCACAGGAGGTGACCGATCTCCACCCTTAAAGGTCAGGGACTTTGCCTTGAGGGGAAAGCCACAGAGCCCCAGGTTCCAGAATGTGCCAGCATGGAGAATTTATTCCTCAGAATCAGGGTCAGCGTGTTCAGTGATCCAGGCACTCGACCCCTACAGCAAAGAAAGAGGAAAGCCCAGCTACTGCTCCAGCTGACAGCAAAACTTGGCATCATCCACGTGGTGATGGTTTTAGGAGGTTCAGAATGCATGAGTTCTAAGGTTAAGAAGGCTTCCTCCGCAATTTCAGAAGAAGTCCTGGGAGGCCAGGCAGTGTCCTCCCCAGAGGGCAGAGTATGAAGCTGTGAGAAGCCTAGTGAGGAGCATGAATCATCTAAGGAAAACTGCAAGGAGGAAGCAAAACTGGCCTATGAGAGATGCCATGGGAGCTACCACCACGAGTGCTGTAGGGGGCAGAGCCAAGTAAGGCCTTTGGAGCTCACAACTCAGCACAGATTGTTTTGGATGTCCCACATGGAACTGCAGGACTTAATGTTTGCCCTGCTGCATTTTGGACTTGTGTTGGTTCCAATGCTTGGTATCCTGCTGTGTGTACCTTTTGGAATGGCAGTGTTTATTTGTGCCTTTGAATGTTGCAAGTGTTTAAGTTTTCATTTGTACAGGGGCTGACAGTTGAGAGTTTGCCTTGGCTCTTGGAGGAGACTTGGGACTTTGGCAACTCTCAGAGATGGATTAGAATGACTTTTGCATAAAGGGAGGTGCATGAGTCTTTGGGGGTCCAGGGGTGGAATGTTATGGTTTGTGTACAGTTAGTTGTCTCCCCTAAAGCCTCCTGCAGTCATCTGGCAGCTTCTGGAGTTTGTGGTTGATTACTGTGGGTATGGATGCTGCACTCGCCCTGGGACAGGTAATTTGCATTACAATGTAAGGTGGAAAGAGAAGTTAGCTGCTTGAGCTGCTGCTACTTCTCCCTTGTGCTCTTGCTCTTTGCTGCCACCATGAAAGGTTGCTTTCTGCCTTGGAGCCAGCTGAATATGGACTGAAAGCTACTGTGAATAACTGTGAGCTAAATAAATCTTTCCTTCCTTCATTTTGGGTGTTGGGTATTCTCTTGTTGTCCCAGCAACAAGAGAAGAGTAACTAAGACAGGCTCACAGTTTGTAGAGGTTTAGTCTATTGCTGGCTGGTTCCAAGGTAGGATAGCATGGCAGAGGTGCATCATAGAGAAATGCTTCATTGTAGCCAAAAGGGAGAAAGTCATCAGTGATGTGGGGCAACAGTAGTTTCTTTTTTTTTAATGTCTTTTTGAGACAGGGTCTCACTATGCAGTTCAGGATGGCCTTGAGCTCACTTTGTAGCTCAAGCTGGTCTTGAACTCACAACAATCCTCCTACCTCAGCCTCCCAAGTGCTGGGATTACAGGCTTGTGCCACCACGCCTGGCCAGCAACAGCAGTTTCTTTCTGTCTCTTTATATTCTATCTAGGCTATCTGCCCTGGGCGGGTAGCATTCATACTCAGAGCTATGTCACACCAATAGAGAATTCTTCAAAGAATTCAGAGTGGCGTAGGACGCTAAGAGAAAGAGAAGTCTTGGGTACAGATTGACCACACCAGAAGATTTGGTTTTGGAATTCTTTTGGGTTTGTTATCTATTGACAAAACTGAGCATTTACAGTGATGGTAGAAAAGAAAGATTCCTTTCTAGCTGTACTTTCTCCATTAACTTTCCCTGGGAAAATGAAATTATGGTAGCCTGAGTGCAGCTCAGTGATAGGGTGTTTGCCTGGTGTGCATGGGGTTCCAGGTTCAATTCTCGGTGAGGTGCATATGTGCATGCAGGCATGCACGTACACACTGTTATGGTTTGTGTCTAGTTGTCCTCCCAAAGCCTCATGTAGTCATGGGGTGGGGACTTCTAGAGTTTGTGATTAACTCATGATCCACTGGAATTATTTATGATCTAAGGCCCAGATTATGAGTCTTAGTACTGCTAGGATTATGGGTGTGAGTACTACACCCCAGCCTGGGGCACAGAGCCTGAATGGAATATAACAGACAGAGAGACAGACTTCTTTGGCGAATGCTCTTTGTTGCATTGTTGTTATTCCTCCGCCATGAACTGGTGCTCTCTGCCATGTGCCATTCTATCTTGGAGCCAGCTGAGTATGGACTGAAACCTGCAGTAACAGTGAGCTAAATAAACGTTTCCTTCCTTCAAAAAAAGAAAAAAGTTTGAAAGAAAAAGAAAGGATGCAGTGGACAAACTAATGGTCAACTTGTAACACTCACCTAAACTGAATCAGGGTAGCTCTTCTGTGGAAGCCTGCCTGAGGACTGTGGCCTACAGGAAAAAGGAGAACTGGAAGGGAAAAGGATGTGCTGTTAATTCTCCTGGAGAAACTTGTAGTGCTGACTTTCCTGATCTGAAGTCGGCTACTCTCATCAGCAGAGATCTCAGGTCCTTGCTGTCACTGAGAATAGTTGTAATTCTCTTTCAAGCTCTGTTCCTTACTTTGAGCATTGCTTCTTGGCCCTAGTTTAGACCCATCAGCCTGCTGATACAGATCCTTTGTCATACTAGTGCAGACTTTTAGCTTCCACCAGTGACTTTTTGGCCCTTTCAGTGCATGAGCCGTTGTTGCTAGCTCTGGGCCTCCAGCTGGACTCATGGAAGACATGACCATGGGCTCTAGGTCTGTAGCTGCTGTCTGGCAGAGCATTACCATGGGGTCCAACCCCTTAGTTGGATTCTTTTGGTATCTATTCTGTGGACAGATCTCCCACACTCTTTCATATTTGATTCTTTGGATGAACATTATAAAATAATCCTATAAATTAGGTGTCCTGTATTAAATCTTTTCCCTTATAAACTCTGACTACAACACTGACATTATTTTTTATCATAATACTTGACACTATATGAATCAATGATCTGATTCAGATTTATTGATTATTTTCATTTCCTTATTTGAAAAACAAAAGTTTGACATAATAAATGTACATCTAGCTATGTAACTGGTGAAATTCTCTACTGAAACGGTTGAGGACAGAATTTATATATAACTTACCAGAAGTGAAGAGAGTGGAGGATAGGTAAGAGTTCCCTCTAAATGAAATGAGAGAGACCCAGTAAAGAGAGATGTATGTAAGCTAAAGCTAAAATGTTCTGCAGCTATATGAATTTTCAAGAACAGAAAGATCAAGATGTATGCTAGGGCTGTAAAGTACATAAGAGAAAAGGGAAGGTGGAATGTGTACCAACAATTACTACTATATGGTGTCAAAGTCATGCTGTACTGTGAATTAACAAGTACAATGTTCACACGGAGGTGCCCTTATGTGCTCCTATGAGTTAAGGAATCATTTTTGCAGTTCACACCATCAATCAACAGATATTGAATGCCATTTGTCACCTATATCCTTCCATGTAGGTTAAAGTACCTAGAAGAGATTCTTTACTTCAAACTTGATAGTCAGATTAGCAAAGCACCACTGGGAAAGGCTGAAACTCTATTTTGAAAGACCTTCTCCACAGTTCATCAGATGCTTAATATAGAGTATGTTAAAATGACTTTCAGTCACAATATAATAAACACACTAGAGAAAATGCTGGCGGTTGCTCTAGAAGAGATTGAATAGCTTGTAAGAACATTAAAGACAGGGACAGCATAATGTGAAAGAAAAAATTTCATCTGTACAGCAGAGTGTTAGATAAATATACAGTCTATATAAATATAATGTTCATATACATATATAATCAGAAGCTAAAAATATATACAGCTTAATTCAATCATTTATTTTAATCTCTTTCTAGGATAGGATAACACAATCATCTCTGTCTTTTTCCCAATTTAAATCATTTTTCATCATCATAATTTTGCATTATTCATGAACCTACTTCAATGATCCATATGGTTCCAATTTGTATTCCAATCATCACTTTCTTATTATCATATCTTTCATATATAATCTCTAGTGCCTCTGCCATCATTTTGCCCATGTTCAAAACTTTTAAATGATCAATTGCATATCAGATGCATCAGATATTGCTTAGTTTTCTACTTACACAGATCTAAATAGGACTATTATTGAAGGACATATGTGTTGTTCAAGTATCTTCTGCAGATATCAGCTATGAATTTCCAAGAAATAATAGTCCCTTTATTTTTTGAAAACTTCACTGTAAATCTTTGAAATAATAAGGATGAATTTGCAGATCATCCTGTGCTTGGCAAAAAAAAAAACCAATCTGATTGAGTATAATTCCTCAAAACCAAAATAAAATAAATACCTCTCTATTGTGCTGTCATCAGTAATCATTAAAATTTCCTGTTTTGGGTGGACCTGATAATTCAGTGGATTACAGACACAGGAACTGGGGTTACATCCCTGGCTTGCTGTGCCAGTCCAGCCCCTGGGGAGCTCTGAGATGACAGTGGAGACTAAGTGTGGTGGTGCATGCCTGTAATACCAGCTTTTGGGAGGCTAAAAACAGGAGAATCACTGTGAGTCTGATTTGCATAGTGAGACCCAATAGACCTTGTTCTAAATACATAAAAATAATATAAAATTTCCTGTTTTGTAATATAGAAACCTCCCACAACTATGATAATAAGGGCAGCATTACATAAATTTTATAAACATGAGCACTGTAAATAGAAATATCTTAGCTTTCACTGTGGATTTGCCGTTTATTGTGCCAGTCTAGGTAGACTAGGAAGTTATGTGGTCTCCTCAATGGTTTGATAGTTTTATAAATAACTCTTAGGAAAGCATTTACATATACTAAGTCCTCAAGAAATGTTGCCACTGTTATTTTTGTTGCCATTACTGATAATGACCATCAATTATGTATTTATATAAACATATAAAGCTATCGACAACTTCCAAAACTAATGAACTTATAATATTTTATAACCAGTGTGTCATAATTAAACACAAATTTGAAGTAAAACAAATTGTAATGCAGGCAGAGGTGGGGACTGAACTGTGCTACGCTGCACCTGACTGCATTTACATGAGTGGGCGCTAGAACAACTGAGCTAACTGGCAAGCCCCCAGAAGCTGAGACAATTTTCTTCAAAATTCTTACTTCAATTTACATAAAATATGAACTGCTCACTATTAAAGTATGATAAGAGAATTTTAACTATGATAAACCAGATTATCTAAAAGAATACTTGTTAATCACTAGGTCCAGGGCATATGTTCTAGAAAAAAAAAAAAAACTTAGACCCTTTTTAGAATTCTTTGATACATATTTCTATGTATTTAGAACAGGGTCTACAGGGTCTCACTACACAGATCAGACTTAAAGTGAGCCTCCTATTTTCAGCCTCCCTCTTTATAATATTAACTGGTGCTATTCAGTCATATCAAGGTGAGAGTAACCTATGACTATGTCAGCATGTGACTCTCTTTAGGTTTTAGATGCCAGCTGAATCAAGATCTATAGGAATTGAGACTTAATGGCTTCAGGCATTGAGGGGAAATTCTGAGGGCTGAGAGAGGTCAAGTGTGCTTAGAAAACTGCTTCAGTCCCTTCTCAGGAGACAACTAATAAGATCCAAAACAAAGCAGGGGCTGATGTGCTTCGTTGGCAGATTCATCAGGCTGACTTGTCATGGTCAGTGTCATGAAATTACACAGATATAGTATCAGCCAAGGTTTCCTTCCACTGAAAGTTCTTCATACCAGACAGCAGAATCCTCCATTCTTCAATACAGAGTCTTACTCCTGACGTATTTTAAGTTGTACAGATAGTAATCTGTGAGAGAATTTTTATCAATTTTTTTTGAATTATGATATATCCACTGACCTTTACATTTTCACTGAATTTGCAAATGAAACATGAAGTTAATTTTATGAATAATAAGTGTTAAAATATTGGGATAAAATTACAAAACTTCTAAAGATTTTATTTTATGGTAAATAATTTAAAAAATCTTTTGTCATATTTCAAACAAAAGCATGGAGAAGCAGAATATATAAATATATTTATACTATGGATGTATATTTAGAGTGAAAGTATATGTGAATACTTATATGTGTACTCATGTGTGTGTTTCAAGTATTAAAAAAATCTAAGAATTTAATCCTACAAATTTGGGAGTTTATAACTCCCTGGAGTGAAGATAGAGAAGGAAAGACGACATTGTGGCCACAGCCCTGCAAGGTCAATGTAGACTCAGGATATAAGAGAACATGTCCTGTAACATCATGTAACTCAGTGGTGTCCCAAATTTTCTGATCAAGGAGATTATGGGGCCACAGAGCAAAGTGATTGACGATATAGAGTGTGCCGAAGGAGAGTCATCTGGAGAGAAAACATTCCCTCAGGCTTTCACAGAGACCAAATCTGGTCAAGCAATAGCCATGACTCATCCACATGGCTGACACTGACAAAGGATCTAGAAACTGAGGTACAGGGTTTCAGGGTAAATCCTGAGGTGATTTGACTGGCCTTGTCACATATGAAAGTTACATTTCTTGTTATATAGATCTTGCTTTATCTTGGTCTTAACCATCCAGAAGAAAAGTATAAAAACAAGGTATAAAAAGTAAAGCCATATTAATGTGCTGAACTATAAAAGGCTCAACTTCTGACATTGCCAATCTTACAGAAAACCCACTACTGTTATGGACTTCTGGACTATATTGGATTACTTTACTAAATTCATGCAAAAACAGTATTTGAGTAGCAATGGAATACACATCTCTGACAAAAGTAAAAA